>BMAT01011523.1:35660-49853 GCA_019649035.1 Elysia marginata | reverse complement strand
TAAACAATGAACTGGTGTACCTATTAGATAGCTACATCTATATAGAGCTTCTACATGGAATGAGAACATTTAGTTTAAAAAAAAAAGAATAGCACAATAAGATCCTTACTAGGGATCAATCTACCATTTCAGATTCAATGCACGATGATGCTCTGTCATATGTGTTAAGTTATGCTATTTTCTTACCCTTATTTATGACCCTCTAACAAGTCATTGTTTGGTTCAGCACAGATCTAGATCTAGGTCATGGGTACATTGGATGAACTTGTCCTTAAATATGAATTTTTACTGTGAATTTGTGACATCATTGCATTTTATGTCTCCAGCAACTTTTTTCACGATGATGCTTGATCTAGATCTAGTCCTAATCGTTCACAATAGAATTAGAATCTACCAATGTTTTGCCTGGATTTGATAGGCATAGTATCAGGATTCTCGTCATTGAGAAATGTAAATCTAGTTTAAGTTTGTACTCGTCTTCATCAAACAATTGTCTAGATTTGAAACTATATATGTATAAATCTACGCTTGATTAGTACTTTCTTCTTTCCACGTTCATTGTTTATAGAGTACCGTCCTCAAATAGTTACTGGAGTTTGTCCTAATTATGTCTATGAATCTGTAGGCACACAATGTACTTTCAGTTTTCCTTTCACTTCAGTTTCAGCATTCTTTTTCATTGGTTGGGTTAGCATAGCCTTGACATTTTTTTCAGTGACAAGACTACAATGCCGTGCATGCATGGTATAATCACTCATACGCCTTAGTGATCCCCACCCCCGGTCTGTTTGGTAACTAGTCATACAGTAGTCATCAAACAATAAAACAACAAAGAAAGGCACCCTTAGATGCAGATAGGTGGCTTCTGCATCCCTACCATCAGATTATTGCGAGCATACAAGGGCCAAGCTCTAAAATCTGAGGCGGAGTCACTCCTTTCTTATCATTCTATTGTTCGCAAGTGAACACAGCATACACATCCCTATGCACTGACCACAAGCATCAATGGCATAGAGTCGGGTCTTGGACCACAGGAACATGAAGCATTGTGACCTTGACGTAATAAGTTGAACTTCGATATTCTACAGGCTGTGACACGGCTACTCGGGAAAAAAAATGTGCACAATGATAAAAAGAAAATCGGAAATGGGTTACGTTCACTGGCTGCAAAGCCATAGGCCTACACAACACACTTTCATATTACTTGACTGGTTGGTGGTACACAGTGGGTCTACGCGACGTAACATTGTATGGGACCACTTCAATATTGGGATCGCATCTTCGGGTACAGAACGAAAAATTCTGAGTTACCTTGACCTAGGCTTATCAATACGCCGTAGTTTTACGGTAGTTGCCCGTAACCCGTAATTATTTACGCCACCGAAATAAATTACGGTCAAACCGTAATGTTGACAGGTCTGAAAACGGGCGTAAACGACCATTTTAACTACTATCGAACAACAACTATTAACGATAATAATCACTGTTCTTTATTATATTCTATCATTGTCGATAAATATCGAACCGGATTTTATACGTCCATCGCAAAATCAAACGAGAATACACAAAGATATCGGCCGAAAATGAAAGTCCGTAGGGAAAATGTCTCGAGGAGGGCTGAAATGATCGGTAAAGAGGGCGATTCGAGGGCTATTTCAAGCTTTGGACCTCCAAGAGGGCGTTTGGCGGGCTTTTTACGGGAAGGCACCTGATACGGGCGATTTACGGGCCCGGCGGCAACCCTGAATATGATTATAAGGATGATTATGGGCCATACTTTTTCAGCTTTTTATGCCAGTAGTAGTTCTGCTTTGATTAGTCAATTCTATATTTCTATAATTGCATGATTTAAAATACATTATCAAACTTAGTATACAAGCTCTCTTTAATAAAGTCTTAATTTTTTCACACAGAAACTTATGAGTAAGAGTTCTCATTACCTGCAGATGCCTTTGTTCAATCTTAGCATCAAGAACATCTCTCTCTTGCTGAGTTTTTATCAATTCGCTCTCAAGCACAGCGTTTTGTTCCCTGAAAGAAATAAAAGAGTACTAAATACAATAAATACAGCAAGTAAAAGAAATTTTTTATTGTTGATGCGTACACATTCTTTTCATAGACTTAAGAAAGGTGATGTTGCAAGACATAACAACACCTAATCTGAAATACAGTAGCACATGATTGCAGAGTGATTTTTCGTTTCAACACGTTGATTGTACACAAATGTATGAATGATATTATTTTTAATAACTACATGCACAAGCTTTAGAACATGAATGGGCCTACAGTCTCATGTAGGCTTTGCCCACTGTACTGAGGGATAGGTTCCATGATTTATTCTTGCTAGCTTAATTTCTCTTAACTCAATCAGGTTGCGCCCTTTAAGCCAGCCTAAGTACCCAGAATCGCTCCATTTTTGCTACTTTATTTTGGCCTTGGTAAAAATAAGTGAAAACAGTAAAATAAGTTTTTTTTTCAAAGATAAATCTTCAAATTCAACTAGAAAAGAAGCCCTGTCTACCAACACCAGGATGGCTGCCTTTTGACCAATAGCTTTTTGGACAAAAATTCCATAATCAGTCGTATCATATGACTCGAATGCTCACTTAAGCTGTCGTATCATATGATACGACTGTTTATGGAATTATTTATGGCATATGATACGACAAAACTTCATTGAGTTAAGCTTGTCCAGTTTCCCCCGCTAGATCTAAGTTCATGCCTGTCCTTGCCCCGTTAAACAAACGCACAGGTAATAAACTTTGTAGGCTCTTTAGAGAAAAATATGAAGATTCCTGTAAAGAACCCCAGTGGGTATGATCCCACTGCGGCACTATGGTTGAGCATTACTGTACTGTTTAAAATGCATGACTTGATTGACAAACCTCAGTTGCGTTATAGTTTCATTATCTTGTTGAGATGATTGTTGATTGGGATTTTCCAGATTTTGAAGTTGGTACTGGGCCTGATAGAAACATGACACAACAAATGTAAATCAGTAAACATCGCCAAAAGAAAATTATGTGGATATTCATACAATGAATTTTATTCTTTAAATTTATATTTTCTTTTATGACATCTTTCATAATCTTAATCATCTGTTGTCTCTCTTAAAAGCTAAGTCAAAAAACAACTATTTATTTTAACTATTCAAGTTCAAGTTCAAATAATATTTTATTGTCCTCATAAGGCTTATTGTTTTGGTTTTACAGCATGAAAATACAGAAGGCACATAAGCACGTTTACAGGTAAACAAACATCACTTAATTTCACACTGTCACAACTCACATACACTAGCTACCAAACAATTTCAACATTTTTAGACATATACAAATAATGTAGACCATAGATTCCCAAGTAAACATACAAAGGCATTTTACATTCATGGCAAAAGTTTTACAGCATAAGGCATGAAGAATTTCCTATAGCGCTCATGTTTGCACCTAAAAAGAATTGGTCTTCCTGATCTGCCTAAGTACCTAATCTGACTAAATATATATATATATATATATATATATATATATATCTTATATGGTAGATTTGTTTAAAAATATATCAATAAATCAATACCTAAAGTTGTGTTTACACCTTTCTGAAATGGCATGCCAAATCAGAAAAGAAATCAAAATGTGATTTTTAGATCTCTAGAGCGAGTAGATTATCCCCCGAAATGACTTTTTCCATTCTAATGTTTAGGTAGATTACGACCCAAAAAGTGTGAGTAGGGAGAATTTTTTTTTAGGGAGCATCAGAACCTACAATGCATTGTGGGATAGATAATCATCTCAAGTCTCAAAGTTTTCAAACAAAATAGCGGGTTCTTTCACCAATGAATCGGGCTCGGCTTTGCTTCTGACATCCATATATAAAAAGAAAATGCCAATCAACTGAAAAATTGGTAAACATATTGGTTCAAATATAAAGCAAGACTTACAGGAATTGTGCAACATACCTACATCGAGAAATAAATCTAGATGTAGTTGATGCAAAGATTAAATCTATATTCTAGATCTAGGGGTGGCCTAAACTTCGTTTTGCTTTTTTTTCTGCCCCTTGTAAGAGCTCCGAGAAAATCGGTGGAATCAGAATAGAAATGTTCGTTCTGATGTCACCCGCAAAATATCATTCTGATTTTGCGTTCTTGAATCTACCGCATAAACTCACTTTAAGCTATGCAAGAGAAAACTCTGACATCATTCGAGGAAGAAGATCAATAATATGAAGTTTTGACAATTCAAATTGGATGGGAAGGGCATGTAAAAAAAAAAAAAAGAGAAAACAACTATGAAAACCGAGAGCAAAGAGCCAAGAAAAGTTGGACTGAAGTCACTTTATAGTTGCTTTAGACCTCTGAAATACTAAAAGCTTTTAGAACCAAGCATGCTGGTTGAAATGTATAAAATTACTTGTTCAAGATGTGATCGACTTTCTGCCAGTTGGTTGGAGAGAGATTCAATTTCATTCTCTGCCTCAATGGCCATTGCTTTATGTTCCTGCACCAAAGCTTCAAGTCTCTGGATTTGTGAGGTCTTCTCTGCATCAAATTGCACAGTCACTTCACTTTCATAAGAGTCCAGCAAATTTTTATAAGCATCTCTTTCCTGAAAAAAAATAATTCGAGATATTTTTTCGAACGCTATCAACCCTTGCAATTGTATGTCCTTGGATAATGCAAAGTTTAAAAACAAAAGAAAAAGTGTTTAGAGGATATATTTTGTTATTTTACTTTTAATGTCAGTTTGTTGACTTAATCAAGTAAAAACTGTTTGTACTTTAAACCACTTTCTGTAAAATTTAAAAAAAATTGTAAAAATTTAAAATATGCTTTAACATTTTTATTTTTACGCTTTTAGGAAATCCTGTACTAAAGACATTGTAAAATGATTTGAAACAAACTTTAAACTCATGGACAGATAGATATCTTATCTTGGAAAATGCCCATATAAAGAAAACAATACAAATCAATCTTTATTTATGCGCTCGCTCAATCGGCTCTAGTAGAACCTGCAGCCTGCAGAATAAATCCGATGTCTTTAAATATCTACACAGCAACATATGACTTAGAATAATTGTTACAAAGCAACGGATTATAACATTTACATATTTGGTGGAAACCTCCACAATCTAAGTCTGATGATTTGACTTTCTTATAATTCAAAGTTTTTGATTGTACATGTAAGGTTTCTTTTTCCTCTTTGGCTTTGTTAGATTTGAACTCATAATTCAAAGTTCATAGGGTTCAGTTCTCTCAATTTGAAGTTTATATTGAGGCCTGCAGACAATTTTCCTTCTGATCCCAAACAGTTTGGCTTCTCTAAAGCATGAAAATTTTATGGTAAACACTCACTCAGTCACTGCACAAAGTTGCCATCCTAGAGCCTGCCCAGATGTGTCTATGGCCCATGGAATAAGTTTCTTTTTGCAATGGTGGGGTGAGGAAGGAAGATGCTATAGAATTGAGAAGTGGTTAAGTAAATAAACCTCGTCCTTCGGGTACAATTTGAAATATTTTTAATTCAAAGTTTTTGTTCATTCCCAAGAGACTCAAATTATGAGTCTTCCACTGTACATGCTACAGAAAAGTGGACTTCTTTCTGTTATCCAAAAGATTAGGGTGACTAACACACACACAAAAAGAAAAAACCTTAACTGAAGACAGTACCTTAGACAAAAGTAACATTTTTCTCTTGAGCCTCTTAACCAAGTCATTAAGCTGAGAACTTGTGTTTTTCTCTGTGGCCAGGGCAGACTTCAGACTATGTAACTCTGCCTCACCATGTTCTAACTTTCGTTCACAAATGCTGAGCCTGAGATGACATTAGTTCAGAGCATTTAATAAATAGAAAAAAAAGAAATAGGCCCTATTAATACAATACAGAAAAGAAACTTTGAGAGTGAGACGATAGAACTGGGTAATCAATTAAAAAAAAAAGATTTAATTCAAGGAATAATAACTTATTAGGTATAGTAAATAAGTTTTTTTTTATTGACAAACAATATAGTTTTGATGTGTCCACTGTCATTGTTGTACTTTGCACTACCTTGGAACTAACAAGACATTCCACAATGTTTATGTAGAGTATGTGGTGTAAAGTTCATGTATGTTTGCACATTTTGCTATCTTTGTACCAAATTTCCTTTGAAATAATAAAGTATCATCTTATCTTGTTTAATATAAATAAAACTTTTCTTAATACAAGTAGGCCTACAATGTATAAGAAGGCCAAATGAAAAGGGTTGATTTTCAAATTCAAAACACTTGTTAAGCACATTAAATATTTCAGTTTCACAGTTCATATGAAAGATGTGAAATGCTGTTTACTTTGATTTCATCTCTCCTTGGGACATTAAAAGGCTTGCATTTGTGATCTCAAGTTCGTGGTTACACCTTGAGATTGAACTGGGTGATCTGAAAAAACATAAACACTATCTCAGCGCCTATAATAAAAAAAAACCAAATAAATCATCGTTAATCAGACATAGTTCTTTTTCTTCATACAATTTATCAAAGCAATAAAAAAAATAACTATCAAATAAAACAAGTCTGGATGTAAAATTTTGTGATATACAGTTGAACCTGCCTAAGGCAACCACTGAAGATCAATAACGATTAAGGTCGATAAAAGTTGTTGCAATAGGCAAAGATGCTTGTAAACCTGTTGAATGCAGATTCTTAAGCAAATGGTCAGCAAGGTTAGGGATGCCTACAAGCCCATTAGGAAGTCGTTCTGAAAAGGACAGCTTGCATCGATTTGAGTTAGGACCTTCTTTAACAATGTAATCGGTTTCTGTAGTAAGAGCCTCATTTACATTTCCTCTTCAAAGACAGTCAGATGTTGTATCATAAAGAGACTGAGCTACAATGTTGCAGACTGTCTTAATTTTAGGTTTACATCACAAATTGAAAAAAACAAGCTTGGAGTAGGGAGTGTGGAGCATGTTGGAGTACTGGACTGGCATTTAATTGCTTCTTCTCAGGTCAAGATTAGTTGAGTCGCAAAGGTTTTTTTACACAGATTTTAAAGAATATTGTGATATAAAAAGCTGCCCACCGTCGTGTTGGTGAGATGGTCACATGTAGGGTATCAATTATCAAAACAGAAAAAAAATGCAAAAGAGTCATAGAAAAGTGGTCGCCAATACAGGTGGTCACCTTAGATGTATTGACTGAATAAACATCATATATCTATCTATTTGTCTCGATAGGTGGTCAGCTAAGCAAGTTCGACTGTAAATGTACAGCACTGAAAAGTTTGAAAAATTGTTTAAGATTATAAAAACTGAAGAAAAAAATATTTTGACGTCTTCCTGTTCTATGTGAAAGATGGGAAACCAAGAGCACCCTTTTAATTATCAAAGCCCCTCAATACTTCAGCACAGCTTTCTTATACTTCTAAATCATGAGCTTACAAACTCTACAAAAACATATGAGAAAAAAATCTTTCCTTTTTCTTTTCAAAGCGCTTGAAATAATCACCGTATTGACACATGTAATGAATTTAATCTTCTAAAATGATACACAGAGTAGACAGAACTTACTGAGGCCTTCTGCTGCCACTTGTATCAGTGGCCTCCCATCGAACCAGTCTTTCTTTAAGGTCCTGTAATGTTTCACAATTGAAAAGATAAGATAAGAATGAAGCAGATAAAGCATTAGTTGATTAGATGCTATTTAAAACTAAGCCCTCTTTTTTTTTACTTATATATGCATAGCCTTTTTAGACATTGAGATTCTTTTTAGTGTAAAAACAATGTGTAATCATTTCATAATTTACAAATGAATGCAAAATTGATATCATACTCATAGTCAGACCTACAAGTGACTCTCAACAAAATTATCAGAAAATCATTTTTGGTTATAAATAGCATATTCACCAACCAACTAAAGTTGAAGATATCTTGAATTTATATATATTAAAAAAATGACTCAAATTAGCCAATGTCTGATACTCTAAGAAACTACACCTAACTATCTTATATAAAAAGTGCTTTGTTATAGTGCTATGAAAAAGATCTTATGAAAAAAACTATCTTTCACCTAAAAGATTTCCAATATAGGCCAGCCTACCTCATTCTCCACTTCAAGCTTAGCGACAGCCTCCCTCAATGAATCAATCTGTCCCAGTTTACTTTTCAAGCCAAATATCTCTTCTTCAAGCCGCAATGTGCTTTGTTCATTCATTCTGTATAAGCAAAAAATTAAAAAAATTTTTTTTAATTTAAGAAGTTCTTCTTACCGATTAGTTCAACTGAATTGAAACATTAATTACAAAGGTGTCGGCAGAGAAGCAGCTGTATCCCTAAAATGGTCTTATATGATCCTATACGAATATACCAAGGAGTGACAAAAAGCAAATAAATGTGTAGCAGCATCACAAAATAAGTGGATATGTTGTGATATTTAAACTGGGAAAATTTACAATTTCAATTAAAGGGTCAAAATATGACAACAAATTTTCCTGGCTTGTACTTAACTTTATAATTTTATACCATCACATACCAGTACAACCACAAAACCATTGTTATGATGGCTAGAAAAAAGATATTCAAGTGATGGGATAAATGTGATCTCTTCAAATCTTTGGTAATTTTAAAACTTTAAATGCATTTTAAGAATGGTTATCACGGATTCCCTGTCTTCCAAATGCAATAGCTTGAGTCAAAACCAAGGAATTATAACTCTCAATAATTTTTTTATAATGCTTTCTCAAGTTTTTATAGACTTTTCACACAATGTACACCTTTAAATGTCAAAATTTTGCGACTAGATTCATCTTGTGATGTTGCCAAACAATCAGACAGATAGATAAGAATATTAGGAAAGGTATGCCACAGGCTCTTTTTATGATTTACCACATTTAAAAAGCAATTATTCATATTTTTAATATACAAAATGCTTACCTTAAATCCTCATTGTCCTGGCGAAGCTTTGCCACTTCACTTTTTAAAGATGGAACTAGTTCTAAATCAGCCATTAACGCTTTTGTCGTGATGATATTGTCTTCATGTTCCTCAAAACGAAACTCTAAATCCTGGGTAACAGGAAAAATGTTGAAGAATAATTAGAAAACGTGGAAGAAAAAAAAAAACAACTGCAACTGATAAGAAAACATTTCTAAAAAAAGTCAATAATCAATATGACAAAGAAGTTTAAACATCTTTTTTTTTACACTTGGGGTTTGATAAAGCTGTTACCATTTTTATTTGGAGCTACCTTAAGTTATGGCATTAATTAAGGCACAACAGCATACATATTTTAACAGATTTGTGAAGTTCAAACACTTTACACCCCAAATCTACCATCAAATAAAATTGCTTTAAATTAATCAAATGGAAACTCAGAAGAGAAAGTTTGTTGCTACATTAAAACCGAAAAGGAATGCATTTTTACTGGTCTATAATCATGCTTCCCAACTTACCTTTACTTTTTTCTTTTCTACTAATAGTGACTCCTCTAATTCCTCAATCTGTCTCTTGTATGTCAAAATCTCTCCTGAAGATTTCTTATTAAGAACAGACTCCGCCAGGCTTTCCTCCAGTTTATTCTGAAGCTCATTGATCTTGTGCTTTTGTGATATTATCTTTTCATTCAGCTCGGCTTCTTTGTCAATCCACTGCGCTTTCGCCTGAGTTTTGAAAGACATATTTATGAATGACTTAGAAGCAAGGTAAAAAAAAAACTTGACATTTTAAATCTTACGATAAAAATAACCGCTATATTAATTTATTGCAAGTTATCAAAAAGTCTTATAATCAAATAATGCAGAATACATTTATGCTACCCATTATTTCATGCACAAAGATCTTACCTGTGCTTCATGAAGAGTGTTAAGAAAAAAAAAGAAAAAGCTATTAAAGATATAGAGAGATCAGTCAAATGTATAAATAGAAAAGAGAACATTGGCATTTACTTCTATTTTTAATGGTTGGTTGTTTGAATTTTAACATCCCAGTCAACTTCAAGGTTATATCAGAGAGGGCGCTGTGGACAATTGAAAGCGTGCTGCCACACTGTGATGTAAGGAGCGCTTGCATACACCACACCCAGTCACATTATTCTGACACAGGGCTGACCAGCCTTAACACTAAATCCAAATTGCCAGAAACTTGGAGGATCAGCTCCTATTACCAATTTTAAAGTCCTTGGTTTGACTCGGCCGAGAATCGAACCACGCACCATCCTATCTCTGAGCAAGTGTCCAACCATTAGGCAACAGAGCGGTCTATTTATTATGAATAATTAGTAATGGGAATTGTAGAGAAAGTGAAGAAATTATCTATTATTTAATACTTGCCCGTCCAGAAATATTGTATCTACATGTTTCCACCTTCTCAACGACTAAAGGTGCTATGTATCAGAAACATTGAGATGCACAATATTAGTTAAATATCTGAAATCTTTTTTTTTTTAATCAATATGTTGCTTTAAAATGAATCAGCAACATTTAAATTTTGAATGTTTGATTACAGTTTGATTTTAAGAGGATAAAAGAACAAGAAAGCTGATTAGAACAAAACTCAAAAGAAAAATGGAATGAGTGAAAAGGCTGCAAAGTTCACCTGCTGAGCTTTCTCATTTGCTTCCATTCTCTCTTTCTGCCCAATGAAGAGCTTTTTATTACTTTCTATAGTCTGCTGCTGAAGCTCTTTTTCTAGCCGATGCACTTCATCCCGAGCAGTTTTTTCACACTCCATGACGTACTGTAGCTTGGACTTCAGATCAGAAGCTTTCTTAACCTCGCGCTAAATCAAAATATAATTGGTTTCAAACTAAAAACAAATTTCTTTATTATTTTCAAATATTGATACATAACTTAAAAGCAGTGTAAGTTTAATTGCTAGCAAAATTGTCTATGTTAAGATTCCTTGGGTTGTTGAGTCTATTTTTAAACTTTCATTTTAGCTGTTCTTTGGCATTTACTTTTAAGCTGCAGACACAACAGCTGTATTATTATCTCTGAACTGATTATTAAACAATCGAAAATATAGAAGCACAAAAACTATGGAGAATCAATATCAATTCATAATATACTAAGAGAAACAGGTGATTTTTTTGATAATTAAACAAAAAAAAAGGTCTAAGCTGGAAAGAAAATAGTCAGAAAATTTAAAACAAAAGATGAGACTCGAGCACTCATGTAAGTACAGCCAATAGAAACAATTTGTTTAAGAGGTTGACATGATAAGACAAAAACTGACATCTTTTACTGCTTTTATTTCAGCAATCTCTTTGTCATGCTCAATAGACATCTCTTCAGTGTTTCGCTGAAGTAAAGCGATACGGTTCTCCAGTTTTGTGATGGAAGCTTTGAGACATTGAATTTCCCCAGCTTTAAGATTGAGTTGCATGCTTAGCGATGGAGAATCTGAAATTAAATGTACAATAAAGAATATGAGAATCATGGTTTCATGATACATCTGTAATTTTTAAAGCTCTCTAAGATGGCCAAAGTACTGCTTTAACTGAGTTATTGCACTGTTGAAACTGAAAGACAAGGAATCCAAGTGGCCTAATTTTAAAAAAAGAGAGGAGAAAATTGGACTGAACATTTTTATATATTGTAAAAGCCTGAAAATATTCTATCAACCTTTTGAACACATTTTCAACATTTGCTTTCAATGGACTCATAAGTGGATATGATGAAAAACATCATCAAATTTCAAATTATACAAAACAAGATTTTTTAGTACAAATTTGACCACATACTCAAAAATACCAACTTTTTAAAATCGACCAGCACCCCTTCAGTATTCATTTTCTTGAAGCACTATACAGTTTGACTTTGTTTCACAGTTAAGAAACTTTTCTTCCATAAAATTGCTAACAAAGTCAACTCTACTTAGGTTGAAGTTGTTTAAGTCCATTTTCATTGACCCTGTACTGCCCAAGCATATTTGTTTTTAGATTAAAATTATATGCATAGTACAGTAAACTGCATATAGGCAATGGATTGCATTGGTGTTTAAAAATTTGGATAACTTGTCAAGTTTTTGTTCTGGAACACATCATATCTTATGATACGCTGGGCATTAAGACTTATGTCCTAAGTGTAACACATATGGTACGTTTCTGCGTATCATATATATGATACGCTGGGGACAGCACAGGGTTGACTCACTCCTGTAAATTTGTGTCCCATAGAGAAATATGGACTTACACAAAACTTTGTTTACCTCAGTCAATGTTAGTTGTTTTGAGATCAACTTAATCAGAGTGGATGAATTTTTGACTACATGCACTATAACCCTAATTATTATTATGATCAAATATAAATCACTTATGGCAGACTTTGCTTATAAAAAAGGCTAACACAAGTACAATACTACAAACAGGCATTTGTCACGTCTGTATTTAAATTATCGTTATAGACAACTTGAATGAGGTAGAAACTATACTGGTAGAAATCTTAATTTAAAAACATCAAGACACAAGTAACCTGCGGTAAAAGTTTGTGTAGGGGACAGAGAGAAGGTCATAGGCTTCTTCTTAGCAGGTCTCTCAATGTGCCGGGACAAATCCAAAGTGTTGTCAGCTTCATCAAAATCACTCAGGAGGTTGTGCCTCAACGGTTTATCTTTCCTCGTTGAGCCTGTCAGGTCAAATTTTCTTTTCATTCCGCTCAACTGAGAATCAATACTGTCTGAGAAAGAATCCATGATGAAGTGTAGAAATCCGCACACTACTCCTAAAAGAGAAAAGAATAGGGGAAATGATCACATCAATGAAAGTTTAAGGACTAAGTGGATTAGGGGCTATTCAGTGGAGCCCCTCAATTAAGACCCCCCCTTAATAAGGATTACCCCTTTTAGTCTAATATGACTTTAAATTTGATATTTGAGGCTTATAGGGGTATAGTAATTACAATCCCTGAACTAAGACCCTCCCCACCTCCCTCTTAAATAAGTCCTGTTTTACAAACATTTTTCCAGGTCTTTTTTCAGGGGTTCCACTGTAGTGACTATTTGGCAAAACGTGTAAAATTTGACTTCTCCTCAAAGTCCATACCACAACATTTTCCTCAAAGTATTCATCTTTGGTTATAGACTCCCTGCATTGTTTAAAAAAGAAATATCATGGCTTGAAAGTAACATCTCAATTGAATTTTATGGAATGTGATTAAAATTTTTTTTTATCTTTTACATACTATTTTTATCAGAGTATAGTGGAAACCTTAATTTGAATCTCAATGGAATGGACAAAAAATTCAAATAAAGAGGATTTGAGTTAAATTCTGAAAGGGATTGGTTTTATTCTACTTTTAAAACAACTTTCTGCTGTATCACCAGTACTTGCAAAAAGTTGCATCCCCTTTTGTCAATAATGTCACCAAGCCCTGGCACAAATTCTACAAGAAAAAACACTTCTGTGTGGTTTTAGAGGGCGAACTTTGCCTAAGCCTAACAAAATTTGAAATTTGAAGTCTATCTAAAGTAAAAGAAGTAAGGAACTTGAGAAAAAATTTTAAAAACTTCAGTAAAAGATTATAGGGTGGACTCCATTTTAAAACTTTAAGTTGCCACAGTAGGTTTTTTTTCCTAGGTCCTTTCCCCTTTGTATCAACAAAAATATAACGTTGCCGTCGTGATAAGATCGGATAAGCGAAAAATTTTCAAAAATTACTTTTTTAGGTAATCTGCTTTAAAAAGTCAAGTTTTATATCTACACGCAAGGGTTTGCGTAATTTTGACTTAGAAACCTACTTTTTTACACAATATGATAATCGGATAAGTGTTTGCCGTCGTGATCAGATCAGATAAGCGCCACCTTTGTCGCTTATCCGATTGCATCACGACGAAAACGTACAGGTAATGGTAGTTAGCCGAGGCGTCTTATATCATTGTTGATAATGTCCAGCGCTAACACCACCTGGGTCAATTGTTTTGATGCGTGACGTGTTTGTCATCGCCTGTGGGTATTTGTTGTCAGTCTAGCAGCTCGGGATTAAGTATCCTGCAGGGTATGGATGGCTTTTCAAAAGGGATTAGCAAGCCTGCCAGCAACAGCCAGTCTGTCGCCATCTATGGTCATTGTTACAAAGATGGGACGTTTTAGTAAACACGCTCTTGTCTCCAGTCAAAGCAGTGATTCTGGTTGGTTATGGCAAAAAACCCCTATTGGTCATTCATTAAAGAAATCATAATTTGACCATCTTGAATTGTGGAGCAAGTCAAATTGAGGCTATATAAGCAAGG
>BMAT01011520.1:23176-34433 GCA_019649035.1 Elysia marginata | reverse complement strand
AAGAAGAAGAAGAAGAAGAAGAAGAAGAATTCGAGCATTCACATATTTTGGATCTTTAGCTAAGGGTTATAAAACTTTGGGATGCAGAATATCACCTATATTGTTTGTAATATTTATGGAAGTTATACTGAAAGCAGTAGAGGGTAGTGTAAGACTAGCCAATTCAGGCGGCGGATGACCAATGCTACGTTTAAAAACATTACCAAAATACTTAAGCAAAATTGATGGCACATTGACAATAATCATATAGAAAAAAAAACTTCTCATCTGGCCAGTTCATATGCTGAATAGACTTAATATGTTGGCCAGTTGTATTAGATGTTTTCTAGAAGGAATTTAAAATGAAACTCACCATTTTTAGTTTATTTCTCGTCACACTTTCTTACCTCTGTGCATAGCGTGTTGCGTCTACTTTTTCGAATCAGTTTTTTGTTGTTGATCATCCTGGAATCTATAAAGAAAAGCAAAGAAATAAAATAATGCTATGAGCAGTGAGGCAAAACGAGGCTTCAGTCTAAAATTTTAAAGGTTTCCCGTATCAAGAGTTTGATACCAAATAAAAAAGTTGGCAACCTTTACAGAGATAAAAACATGTTCCAACAACAGCTGAAACTGTTCAATCTGACAATGTAACAATTACATGTACACCAAAAAATAAAATGAAGTGGATTGGTAAAACTATGTAAAAAGCTACTTTCGAGGAACTTTGACCGACGATTTTTTTCGCCAAGCTGGTCCTCCTAGTAAGTTTTGAAGTTAAAGAAACATTCATGGGTAAATTTTGAAACAAAATATGAATTCAGTTTTGTTTTTTCCCCCTAGGACAAAATTTACGCATCAATATATTAACTACTCTTCTCTCATTTTGCTTTGGGTATGGCGAAAAATGTTGATAACACAATTATTGTTTTCAAGAAATGTATTCTTTCTAGGTTAGGTTTTACAGAACACTTCGTAGAAAAACAATGATTTTTAGTTTTTAACACTTTAAGCACGGTTTATGTATACATTTTAGACTATTGATTTCGTCTGTTTGTTTTTATTTTGTTTTGTTTTTAGTTTTTTTTTGTCTTCTAATACTGAATAGAGACCTTTAGCACACGCACCGTGTCTCACTACGAACACGTGAAAATCGGGAAAGCAGATTGAGAAACTATAAAAATAATGAAACCAGTTTCTAAAAATAGACCCACAGACGCTCTATTTTTAGAAACAGGTTTCATTATTTTTATAGTTTCTCAATCTGCTTTCCCGATTTTCACGTACGCGTATTGAGACACGGTGCGTGTGCTAAAGGTCTCTAATTATGTTTATTGAATTTCCTCGTCTTCGTCACGGATGGGCGTATGCAAAGTTTTTTTTTTTCAGGAGACGCATTAAGTGAGAAATGTTCAAGAAAAAAAGCAAAATAATTTTTACGAAAAATTTCGGCCAGTTTTATTTCTATCTTCAACCTTCAAGTCGATTTGCCATAATATAGACCAAGCCGTGAGAAATCGGGTGGTATCGATACCAATTTTGCACGTATTCGCCTTCGCATGATATGGGCAACAATTTTTATTCCGATTAGTTTAACTTTTGTATAGTGATGAAATAATGTTTAACTCGCCGTGAATTCTCCTTTTTAAAAGTAGAGTTTGTACTTGCCTATATTTTCTCCAAAAAGCATAGATTCCAGCCGCAACACCAGTCGCAGCACCAACCACAGGAGCAGCAACAACAACAGCAGCCGCTGCAGCTGGAGCGACGAAATAAGCTCCAGCCGCAGCAACCACGCCTAAACCTGTGGACCCAGCAACAATTTTCCCCCCGTTATAGCAGCTTCATGGGTGTTACCATATTGTAAATTACTGGCTAGGTCATTTATCATATTTATATCCTCACTAAATGTCGACGCGCTATTTTCTTGACTGTTGGTTGATTTCCTGCTTTCTCGGAACGTCTTGTTTATTTGGACTCTAATAGTTTCCAATTTATCCGCAGCCGACTTAGATATGACCCTCTTGTGTTGAGCACACTTTGAAGATAGATCTGGAAGATCGTCAACTGTAATTGGTTGTTGTAATGTTGTTAAAAGCAAGCGAAAGGTGACATCTGACACGTCTTTAAAGGAGCCGCTCTCAAACTGATTATCTGTGTATCTTCCATTTGATTGTTCAAGTGTTTCAACGCTTGAAAGAAGTCTATTCAGCTGTTCACATTTTTTGGTCTCGTCCTGAGTCATATTGTCAAACAGTATAACCCTGTTTCGGAATTTCCTTCTCAACTTTTGGAAATTCCCTTCTTCACGTCTACACCAATCTTCAAAAAGTTGACCATCTGGTTTATCAGCATCAAAACTGTCTCCGCCTGTCATAACGAGAATGCCATGTGATCTTGCGAAATCCGTGTTCAAGATTTGTTCAAACATCTTTATATCTCTCATGTTATCTTCTGTGACACGCAAGGGATACTTTATGATGTAAAGAAACGCACTGTACCCCTTTGGGCTTATGATCATCTGTTCTTTCAGCATTTTGTGGATCATTTTGGACCCTTCTTCAACTGTACGTCTTGTATCCTTCAATCCTGGAGTATCTAAGACCTGTTAGAGACAAAACAAGAAAGGAAAATAAAAACATCGAATTTTAATCAGTTTGTTCATAAAGTTATGTTTCAAAGACTAGAATTTCTTTTTTCAATCGTCAAGATAGTCGTAGATTTCAAAGTATATTTGTCAGTAAAAATTGCAGTTCAATGGTTTTTTTTTCCACTTTTGTGAACACTTGAGTTATATATTTTAGATTTTTTGTCGCATTATTTTAAAAAATACTACTGATCACAGTATTCCATAAAGTTTTGGTAGGGGATAGGTGGACCCCAGGGCCCACTCAACTAAAATCAAATCTTTAGGATAGGTGAACCACGGGGTCCACTTAACCTAAATCAAGCTTTTGGGAAAGGTGGACGCCGGGTTCCAGTTAACCAAAAACAAGTTCTTCGGATAGCTGGACCCTGGATCCAACTACGTGCTGGTTTTGTAGACTCTGAGTTCAATTCATAAGCCTGGTTGGCTTTGAGGGTTTAATAAAAGTTAATTATTTTGCAAAAGAGTCAAAAACCCTTGTTTGCATGCACAGTATTAGTGGGGGGGTGTTAAGATGAAAAAAATCGCAGAGTTTAGATCTAGATCTAGATCATGTAGATCTAAACCTAGATCGTATAGATCTAAATATAGAATGTCTAAATCTAAACCTAGATTATCTGCACCTACACCTAGAATATCTAGATATAAATGAAATTTTTACTTACATATATTTTACTTCAAGACCTAAGTTATGTTTTGGATACTTTACCTAACATATAAAAAATAAATATGAGTTGGGAAGCGGGAGAAACTACAAAGGTTCTGAACTAAATCAACATCACAAGATGGAAAACATTTATCACCCCAGCCATTCTTCTTGCATAATATTATTGCGGATTTTTTAATGTAGCAGAATAGGATATAATATTATGCAGCTTTTAAAAAACTTACTATAACAACTTTTGATGCACAGTGCCGCATCAATAGGTAGATTTTCGTCAAAACGATAGAGACCTTAAGCACACCCACCGTGTCTCACTACGCGTACGTGAAAATCGAAAAGTAGGTCCAGAAAACTCCAAAACAAAATGAGACCAGTTTCTAAAAATAGACCCACAGATGTTCCCGTCATACCCACGCATTGCTGCTTAACGTCCGTATCTACGAAGCAGAAAGTTTCAATAAAACCATAGATCTAGAATGTTGAATTACAAATCTGATGAAACTGAGTGAAACTGAATGTGAGTCTACTGCATCTAGAATCTAGATAAATCAAGGTCCTGTTCCAAGCATTGGCTTTTTAAATTTTGATTCAGTTAGGGACTGAAGACTAATCGTTCAGTAGTAGGCTAGCTGTAGACACTACAGACTTTAAGCAGCAACACGTGAGTATGACGCGAACGTCTGTGGCGTCTATTTTTAGAAACTGGTTTCATTATTTTTATAGTTTCCTCAATCTGCTTTCCCGATTTTCAAGTACGCGCAGTGAGACACGGTGCGTGTGCTAAAGGTCTGTAATACATGTAGATCTGGGCCTAGATACTAAATCTAGCAGGCTAGAATCTCGCCTCTTGTGAGCCTGTAACGAGCGAACTTCTAAAATATAGATCTAGATCACGATTAGATATGTAAAGTTTAATCCAAGTCTAGATATAGATCTAGGTCTATATTAGATCAGATAATACCTATAAATTAAATACCAAATCCTAACAAGATCTAGATCTAGACCTAGAATCATAAGAATGCAAATAATCTAAATACACCTGCAATATAAATCAATTTCTATTTCTAGATCTAGATTTAGGAAGAAATTTAGGAACTCTAATTTCTAAACGTGTAAAAATAATGATTGTGAGGCAATCAGGGTAACTCAAGCCCATGAGTTTAATGTCAGCTAAAGCTGTGCAGGGCAAGCTTATAATTATGGCATAAATCAAGAACGAGTAAAAAAATTCTACAACATGTATACAACTACAAAATATGGTTATAAAAATTTTCTATCTGTATTCTATGTCCATGAAGAGGTTGAAGAAAAAAATAACTCATTTCATTTTAAAGCAATAAAAATGTTTAATATATTCTATTCCGTGTAAAAATGAGCCACTATTAAAAGTCTTAACCAATTACTCTATATATAAAATGTCTATAGAAACTTTTGAAAAGCAATCTCTGCTATGCATCTAATGGTAAAGAATCTTTTTTTTAAACATTTAATACCATTATAAGCTAAGATGGCACTGCGTCGCATATGCATGTCCTCCCCATTTGACCCTACTTTAGGTGTGATTGATCACGATGTTTCCAAATAGAAGTTTTTGTGCTGCATATACTTTTAAAATAAACTTTTTACATGTGAAATTTACCTTCTACAGGTAACAGATTCATCCCAAAACATTTTTTTCACAAATGTATTACTTTTGTTTTGCTTTCGCGAGACATAAAGTTGGGGAAGTTCATTAAAAATTGTTTTCCTTTTTGTGGGGCCTGTCTCAAGTTAGCTACATTATGAGTTAATATTTTGTTGCAACTATTTCAGGTTGACTACGCCTTTGACTTTTTGTTGAGAGGCCATGTGTGGACCAGCTACATCTTTGGGTGAAAGAAATAGAGCAACTGATGCCCCCAGTCATGAGAAGTGTTATAGTGAAACATATGAACCCTGTGACCGACCTCAAGGTTTTGTTGTGTGAACCATTGGCTAGTACCACAAAGTCATCAAAGAGATGCTTGGGCCAGTGAGTGATGGTGGTCTAAGAGGAGTGTGAGATCCAAGTCTAGAAGGACCTCAACGCTGGCTTACTAAAACTGGTTGCCACCATGTTAAACCTCAATGTCAGAATCATAGAGCGCACAAAAAAGATACCAGGTAGCTTAATAGCAGTGATTTGACATTAGTTACATTTAAGTCTTCGCTATTTTGCATTTTTTTAAATAATCAGCATGATAATCTCCCTTTACAATAAACTGATCAGACAGTTGAAGTAGGGTACCATTGAATTTTTCACCTGCGTTGATATCAAGGAAATAAACTCAAGCTCAGTAAAAATCCAACATTTTTGGGTGATATCTAGGGTAATTTAAACCTAATATTGCCTGGAAAGGGGGGGTGGAAACCACTAGATTGAATTTTTTACTGTCATCTCCGTAAGGTTTACTCTCTTAGCAAATACAGTGTATGTTTAATTACTTTAAACTGATGTGTGGAAATGCAGTTTGAAAAAAAAAATATAAGTTTGGTTTTTGCTTACAAGTCTTCGTATAACAATATATAATCAAATTTTATTTGTTTTCGGACCAATCTAACCAATTCTTAAAACATGGAAACGATTGCAGCCACATACCGCTTGTGAGCTTACTTTTGTAAAAAAAAAAAGAAAAGAAAAACATATGATTATAGACTAAGTCTTCCAGTCCACGGTCGAAGACAGTCTCAAGTGTTTTCATGCCGCCAGTGATGCCAGCGCAGCCTAGCAGAGCCAATAGAGACCTTTAGCACACGCATCGTGTCTCACTACGCGTACGTGAAAATCGGGAAAGCAGATTGAGAAACTATAAAAATAATGAAACCAGTTTCTAAAAATAGACCCACAGACGTTCTATTTTTAGAAACTGGTTTCATTATTTTTATAGTTTCTCAATCGGCTTTCCCGATTTTCACGTACGCGTAGTGAGACACGGTGCGTGTGCTAAAGGTCTCTAATTATAATGGAAGAAACCGGACTTCATTTATCTAATTGAAAGTCAATTCAATCTACACAACTTTGATGGTCTTGCAGCCAACACTATTTAAGATATTTACTAGTAATAGTTAGCAAATGAGACCGTCAAAATACAGTGGAATCCATTAATTAAAAAACCCTCAATAAAGACCACCCCTTTTCACATATCTTTAGTTTTGAAGATGTCTCTTATATGGGTATAAACCCTCTTATAAGACCTGATTTAGCCACATTTTACAAGGTCTTTTTTCAGAATTCCCTTTGCATACCGCTAACAAAGAAAATATTCTATATAAATATAATCATATGAAACATGTGGTAATCCGTTTATATTTTTTTCTTTTGTAAATAAATGGAAATATATTTTTTTTTCTTTCTTTTTATATTTTTTGCCAGGTAAAAATTGGATTTTGGCTGTCCGTTTACTTCGGAGCGGTCTGTATGTACAAGACTTTTACATGAGTTATATCCTGGCCATCTATGCAGCCCTCTATCACAGCGTCTCTGTAACAGTAACAAGAAGAGGCGGGAGCTCAGCAGGCTTGCTGCCCCAAGAGCAGAGGGTGGCCCAACTTACAATTCTAGCGTACTCTAAACCCTTCCTCCCCTTGAGATCAGATATTTACAATACAGTTTTTTAAAACATTTACAAAATGTGTTTATTCATGTGTTAACATATTTGTTTTATCTGTTGTAGTTATCCTTTTACGCTTTTAATGTATAATTATATTTATTTTGAGGTTCCCCCCCCTCCCCCTAAGGAACAGCCTTATGCAAACAGTGTTCTTCCGATTTTCATGGACGCGTACTCAGACATGGTGCGTGTGCTTATGGTCTCTATTAACTTTTTGGTAAACAAACGTCAACTTATACGTCGTAAAAAGATTACCACTAATTCTTTGCCATTGTAGTCTCTTGAACCCCAGCAAACATTTGCAGTCTCAGAGTATGTATGATTGCTGACTTCGAAGCTTTGGGAATCTAGAATCGAGTTCCCTGTCCTGCTTTTTCCTTCTCCTGTTCTGCCAACGAGTATTAGGTCAACAGTAGTAGCTTCCTCAGTGTTCTGGCAGAAAGACAATTTTAGAATGGATATCATTAAAAAGAATATGTCTGATTTCAAAAGCTGCAGAGTCACAAAATGTTGTTAATTGTAACGAAGTTAGACGTTGTTTTAGTCTAGTTCCTTATTCATGCTATGTACAATGTAGACCTAGATTAGGACTGCGCTTGTTTTCTTAATGGAATGTGTTAAGTATTCGTAGTTATAAGTAACTTATGGATTTCATAACTCGTTAAAATCTAGAATGATCGCCTATTGTTAGTTTTATAGATCTAGGCTTCTGGATTTATCTAGATTGTCACCTTCAGGTTAATTTACATAATGTTTGATGACGGGCGACCTATTTTTAACTTGGCTCGCGATTGGGTGTCGCTGCCGTATTAGGCCACGCCTTTCTCACCTTTCTTGTAAGGGGTCGAATTTTCGAGCAATAGCTGGAATTTGTGTGCTTTTTTTTTAGATGTGCGTTTTGCTTATAAATAGAGCTCGCGTGGTTGATTAAAAAAGGAGGAGGAGACAAGAGAGAGTTTTAAGAAGACTGAGAGGATAGAATACTGGATTAAGAGAGAGTGAGCAGTTTTGAGCAAAAGTTAGATCTACGATTTGTTTATGCTGGACATTGGCAATTCCACTGTTATTATTTTCGACTGCTGCTGGATGTGAATACTGTTTCGTGTTGATTTCTTCATTTTGAGTTAAATAAACTTAAATTCTACGTTCTCCACACGACTTTCCGCGATTTCAAGATTTTAAAAGAACTCACAAGTCTCGCATTAGGAGATTTATTCGTTTACTCGATTATCAGTTCTGGTGTTTGTGACATTAATAATTAAAAAAAACCACAAAAACTAAGTAGGGCGCTACCTTAATTACTGTGTTTGACGTGAGGGGATTAGGTTTTGACCTATAGACAACATATTACTAATTCTTGTCAGCGCAAACACTGGGTACTACAATAATGTAATTACCTTTTAAAGAGCAGCAATGTGTGAATAGATTGAGTTGATTAGTCAGACGTTTACTGCAAAAGTAAATTGAACAAAAGTCGCAGTAGAGCTGTGTGGATAAGCAAGTCAATTTTCTTTAAAGTAAGGTAGGCCTAAATATTTTAGCTCTAAAAATATTGACAAAACAAGTGAGCTGTCAGCTTACGCCTTCGTCAAACAAAAAAAAAAAAAAAACGTGTAAGACACTTACATAAATATGGACAGGACTAACATTAAGAGAAAAGCAATTATATTATTATAAAAAACATAAAATATGAATGATGAGATAAAAATAAAAAAATAACCTAGAAATCTAGATATAAATCTACCTGCAGGATAAAAAAAAAAAAAGGAAAAAAAGGGGGGAGGGGGAGGGGCCAATCCCTATGTATATTTATATTTTTTTAGTTTTTGACCCTACTTTAGGTGTGATTGATCACGATTTTTCTAAATACCGTATAATTTTTTGTGCTGCATATACTTCAAATAAACTTTTTTTCATTTGAAAATTACCTTCTACAAGTTACAGATTCATCCCAGATTTTTTTTGCGAGGTAAAGATTGGATTTTGGCTGTCCGTTTACACATAGACACATAGACACACACGAAACTTTTCGCATTTATATATATATACAAGAAACCAAACGACAACGTTAGTTACATCCACAAATGCAGCAACCACCCTCCTGTTGTAATTAAAAACCTACCAAAAAGCATCATGAAAAGAATAAACACAAATTCGAAAAATGAAGAAATTTTCAACCATGCAGCCCCCATATACACAGAGGCTCTGAAGAGAAGTGGATTCAACCAAAACTTTAAATTCAATAAAGACAAAGAGGAGAACAACAAGAACAAAGAAGACAGAAAGAAAAGAAGCAGAAAAATTACCTGGTTCAACCCTCCATTCAGCTACAGTGTGTCAACAAACGTTGCAAAGACCTTCCTCTCCATGATTGACCGGCATTTCCCAAAGACGAACAAACTTCACAAAATCTTCAACAGAAACACCGTCAAAGTCAGCTACAGTTGTATGCCAAACGTAGATCTAACAATCCAGAACCACAATAAGAAATTATTACAGCAACACCGTAACGAAAAGGCACCTACAGAAACAACGTGCAACTGCCGACAGAAAGAAAACTGCCCACTGAAAGGACATTGCCTCACTAAGTGCATCGTCTATAAGGCCACCGTAACGGAAACAAAAACAAACAAACAAGAAACATACGTAGGACTTACAGAAAACACTTTTAAGACCAGATTCAATCAACACAAGTCATCTTTTAAACTAGAACATAAAAAAGCTTCTACCAGCCTTAGTGAACACATTTGGGCCCTAAAAGACAAAAACATAGATTACGAAATAGAATGGCAGATACTTAAAAAGACTAGACCGTATATGCCAGGGAAAAAGACTTGTCCGCTCTGCCTAGAAGAAAAACTTGCTATAATAAGAAAAAGAGGTTCCTTAAATGTGCGGAAGGAGATATTTTCGCATTGTGCGCATCGAAGAAAGTTCTGGCTATCGAACGTACCCCAGACAGCCATCTGATGAGGGCAGAGCTGCCCGAAACTTTAAAGTAATGGCGAGTTAACAAATTAAAGTAATATGACAATTATATATATATAGATAGTTCCGTGTGTTTCTATGTGTCTGCGTGTTTGTAACCTTCGCTATAGAAGTCAAAACGGCAACGATTTTGGCCCAACGATTCTAGGCATACCCGGAATGGTTTTAGACTACCTTTTAGAACGAAAAACGATGATGGCGATTTTATTTTAATTTTTTTTTCATTTGGGACCGAAATCCAAAGTCTCACAAAAATCTACATCTTGGAGTTTCGACCTTAGTGCTTGAGAAATTATTTTGTACGATTAAATTTACAGTGCGCAAGAAATTTGAACGTTGGTGAGTTTTATGAGTTTTATTTAATCATCCAAAGTCTCACAACAATCTAGATCTAGCCAAAATGAGAGCGAGACAAAAGAGAGTGAGAGAGACAGAGAGACAGAGAGAGAGGGAGAGAGAGAGAGAGAGAGAGAGAGAGAGAGAGAGAGAGTTAATTTACTGTGATCGAAAATGGTCCAATAACATTCAATTAAAACTAGTTCTAGATCTAGCACTGACTTTTGTTGAACAGGTAAGAATATGTTCACAGTGCTGTGATTTGTCAAAATTTACAGATAAGACCAAGAGCGCAACAAATCCGATCAAGGGTGGATTTTATGAATGATTTTTACGTCATCCAAAATCTCACAAAATCTAGATCTAGCCCTTATGAGAGCGAGAGATAGAGTTATTTTACCGAGATCGAAAATGTCCCCTTTAAAATTCAATTTCAACTAGATCTAGGTCTAGCAGTGGCTATTGTGTAACGAGAAAATATACGTTCACAGTGCTGTGATTTCTAGAACTATACTGTTCAGTTATAATTTCATAAAAGATCTATTTCAAATTGTGAATACCCAGATCAACTTTTTTTTCTTCTTTCTAGTAGAAACTACAAAACACACGGCTTTCAGTTTTGGCCAAAAGATTCTGGACATACTCTATAATTATGGTTTAAGTCTACTTTTTAGAATGAAAATTTATGACAGCCATTTTGCTTTTTTTTTTAATTTGGGACCAAAATCCAAAGTCTCACAAAAATCTAGATCTAGCCCTGATGACAGAGAGAGAGACAGAGAGAGAGAGACAGAGACAGAGAGAGAGAGAGAGAGAGAGAGGGAAATCGAGAGAGAGAGAGATAGAGAGAGAGAGAGAGAGAAGGGCTGAGTTAGAGTGGAATAAAAAAATCCCATTAAAATGGGTTGTTACATTTACAATCGTTTAGTATTAGTGTAAGAACAAAAGAGGTTAAAATGGTGAAGGTTTATTTATTCAAGTTTATTCAGTCAATACAAAGTTCAATTAGTACAT
>BMAT01011516.1:102880-117337 GCA_019649035.1 Elysia marginata | reverse complement strand
GGTTCAATTTGAACACACCCAAGGTTCAATTCACCCTGACTTACTAATAAATTAAACCCTGATAAAGGAAACAAATTTTCTTAAAAATCCTAGAATCTAGAACCCATTATGTCAAAATCATAGGTCTCAGCACATTAAAAGTATTCCTTAAAAAAAAACCTCAACACAACTTTTAAACACAATTTTGTCTCAAGTTTCGACTGATCAAAGTTAGATTGTTCAATTCGCAAAACTCAAGCCTATACATGAAAAAAACAAAAAAAAAACAACAAACAATTAAATTATTTAAAAAGAGTAGTAAATGTTCGTTTCAATTTATGATTTATTGATAACGTTTTTAATAAGAATGGAGTTTGATAGAGAAATAATCTCTTGCTCCTAATAACATGTCGGTAAATGTTTCTAGTTTCACAAGAACATTGCAATGATGGTGGTAGGAACAATATAAAATTAACAAAAATAGTAGTTTTCCAATAAAAGGAGACTTAATTAATTAATTAAATTATAGGCTTGGAAAAACCAAAGTGACATAAAACATAACTTTTTGACAAATACTTGCTTCGAGGCGTTGAAATAAGCCGTTGACGGGCAATCATTACTAATGTACATGTATTTGGATAGTTTTTAGATCAACAAAGATACTGCTCAATTTAATTGTACTAAGGGCCACTGTAGTTTTAATCAGTTTTTTCTCTTAAACGCATTGCTGGTAGGCATGCTTGAGGTTTATTTTCGAGGAGTTGCATTTTGTTATAAACAGCATGATTAGTGTGTTGGTCTACTTTGAACGCATGAAAAAAGTTTACTTCCATGGCCACCAAACCGCACTTTAGAGATTGGCAAAAAAATTCAATAAAATTTATTTATAAATATATCGCTTTTTTTAAAGCAGTTCACACATCTGGGTGATAAATTCGGTAATAAATTAACACCTTCATAAGAAGGCGTGAGTCTGATAGAAACGGCAGTAAGTAAAATTTATTCTCCTTCAGTTTGTTTTGACTTTGGGTCTTTTGAATACCTCAAAGATGATCATAGAATTTGTATAAAAATTATGCTGTTAAGACAGAAAATGGTCTTTAATTTTGTTGAACAATATATTAACTTAATCTCAATGATGATGGCTTAGCAAGCGTTGCCTGATGCGCAGACATAGGTTTGGGAGACACATATAAACTGCACCGGCGCCACTAAAGCGAACAAACAAACAAACAAAAGAATAATTTATTTTGAAGTGATTTATGTGAATGGATAAATAAGAAAGGGTCAGAAATGTTCGTGATTATTTGAACAAAAACGATTGCTTATATTGAATTTAATGTTGTGTTTTTGCAAAATACCTTAAACATAGTAATATTAGTAAAGCCAAAGACAGAAGTGATGGAACGAAGAATTTCTGATAATAGCACCGTACCGTCTCGTTAAGTTGTAGGGCGTACTGGTTTTGTTCAATTGATTACAAGAACATAGAAGGGAATTAATCATTTATTTTAAAAAAATACAAAACTGTTTTTATGCTGTCTAATATGAAAATAATGCAACTGTATTCTAATAGAAATATCAAAATAAAAGCAAATCCAATTGCAGCAATACTAACGACGACAATGATTGCTATAGACATTAAAACAATCATGCCAAAATACTTCTCTTGACTATCTTGGCATGCATAAAACTATAGAATACATTCCTAAGAGAAAATAAGTCTTTGTCAATGTGTATGCACAGGTACATAGACAGCGCAAAAGTAAAAAAGACATACTTCGATACTTATCGTTTATGGAAAATTAGTTTCAATAAGCTCGCACACGCACTTTTTGTATACATTTACTTTCCATAAAAATAAAAAAAGTCTTTTTTATACCGGTGGTATGGGGTAGAAATTCAAAGTCACACCTGTAGGATTTATCCAACATTTGATTGAGATACAGTGGCTGGGTTCGGAGCATAACGCCAAACAATCGATTCAGAGTCTCATGTTTGTTTAAAACACCTATTTCCTTCTTTGCTGAAGGATAATATCTTGTTTCGTGTAAAAGAAAAGCAATCATACAAAGAAAACAACAACAACAAAAAATAAACAGGGGACGACAATATCTAAAACAGGCACTGTCATTATCTTTTTTTTCTTCATTGTAATAATATGAAACAAATCTGTATTCACTTTAAGTGATGCACAGCATAACGGTTATAATCATTATTAAATAAAATTAGCTTATCGAAGACTAATGGGACAGATGTTTTCGACAACTTAAGAATAAGAGCTTGGATGATGAAGGATTCTGATAAATTAAGCGTTTTTGTTTTTGCATCTTACCTAAATCTTAAGCAACAGAAATTAATTAATTATAAGTTACATATGAACTTAAAGTTCCGTGCAAACTCTTCATCTAAAAATGCTACCCGATTTCTATGCCCGGTATTTCTCGAAAGAGTTAAAAAAGGTTGTATTAAGACAATTTCGCACCTAATTAGGCTGCGTAAGGAGGTCAAGACTTGATGTGTGAGTTGATTCAAGTTATAGATAATCGTATACAGAATTTCACGTTTATTCTTAGCAGTTTATTCAAAACTAGTGACATGCCCGCGAGTTTCGCGGTTTTCAGCAAAGATAGTGGAATTATTTTAGGTAAAGGTGAAAACGTGGCATCCGATTGATTGAGAATTTTTATGGAAAAAACGATCCTTATACGAGAGTCACCGATCACACTCAAAAGGTCCTACACTGCCTATGTTGTTCGTCTAACTAAAGAAGACTGCTAAACAATCATAATTATGGGCTCCTCCACCACAGCTAATAAGGCCACAAACCTTTACCTAGATCATTCTGCGATCATCTGCCTCGGCATTTTGGCCAAGCAGTGAGACGACAGCGCTTTAAAGTTACTTCTCTTAGGCATTTTGATGAGGAAAGGTGATACTGTATCGGCGAGTGATTGCGGGCTTCTGTGATTTCTAGATCTAGAAGACGAAGATTCTAAAGTAGAAATGAAAAGAGTAACCCGTAAGGATTACGAAACAAATAAATTTAGACCGAGAGTTCTCATAGTTGCGGTAGAAAGGAAAAGAGTGATCAACGAGGATTACGAACCAAATAACTTGAGGCCGAGAGTTCTCATAGTTGCGGAAAATGTGCAAGAGCCTACACCAAACCCAAACACAGAGTAATTTTTTTCATGAACTTCAGTAAAGACCGCATCTAAATTGGTTCTGTGGTTACGGAGGAGATAGTGATTGGAGTCCAACCGAACGCCTTTTGTATAAGAGATTGGACGCAGCGATAACATTCTACATGTTTCCCGATTGGTTAACAATGGTCTATGGTGTATTTTCCAACAGAAGAGGAAACAAAACTTGTAGCAAAACTTGGAGCCCAAATCTGTCTCTTCTGAGTATGTTGAAACTTTAGCTTGGCTATTATTAAATACAATTCTTTAAGTGTCAAACATTGTTAAAGCGTATTAAAGAAAAAATTTAATCCAAAGGGATGGAAGTAATCCAAAGAAACAAAAAGTTGTGCAGTATCAAAAAGGTAAATGAGCGAGATGAGTGGATTGAAAGTAAATACATGAGACAGAATACTAAGTTAGCAATAAAGAAACAAAAAGATAAATAGATTGATGAATGGATAGAACGATAAATAGATGGTAAATGCAAAGAAAAATACATCTATACAAAAAGATATATAGATAAAAGATAGATAGATAGATAGATAAAAAGATAAATAGATAGATATACAGATAGATAGGTAGATAGATAAACAGACACACAGTTATAAGGGCAGACATTTGATAGATAGAACGACAAGATGGGTTGTTGACATATAGATTGACAGATAGGGAGTAACGGTGTGTACTAATTTAATATCGAGACCAAAAGCCATAAGAACTGCATAATGTATTGTCAACAACTAATAAATCACACAATAAAGAATCAACTGTAAACGTATTAGCAGAAAAAAATGTCTATTAAAGAGGTGAAGCATCCATATTACATCTTTTACTTGAGAAAACATACCTAATATAATCTAAAATTTAAAAGAAATACCATAAAAACTAAAAAATTCTGCCCTAAAAGAAAAGTAGTCTATCAAATATTCCAAACTTGTTGCAAAAGAAAGTAAGAAATAAAAATCCTCGAATGTTTCATAATTTTCTTTTGATAAGCGAAAAAAAAAGAACGAAAAAATCTGTTATCATCTTACATTTTAACCTATCTAATTTATATTGCACGAGGGGTAAACGTTTTGGAAACAAACCGAAAAAAAAATAATACTTACTTCTATAGAATTGTTAAAATTAAATTTAACGTAAATACAAGTGAAGGAAACTGGTATTTTCTTCACTTTTACTTTCCCAGAAAAGTATCAAATAACCGTAAGTTTTTCCGAATAGGTAAAATGCACACATTTATATAGACGATGTCTGCAATTTTACACGAGAGGAGTGTCAAAATTTTTTAAATTTCCCTTACTATCTTGAGAATTTCATACCCAAAGTGAATTTACTATAACTCTATTTAGCGAATAATTTGTTTACCCTTTATGACAAAATTATGTATTGAAAATGCCACACAAAAGGTAACGTGTTTAAAATTGAACTTAAAAAAGTTATAGGTACTAATATATTTCCCTGCTTTTGTATGTATGTGTGTGTGTCTGTGTGTGCAATATGACCTCAAATAACAACGATTTTCCTATGTTGCGAGATTCCTCCGAGAGCCTTTAGCTCAGAACATCTGCCTTCGTTCATGCAGGTGTTCTTTTAAAGTGTTTTTGCCCAATACAATGTTTTTTTTTCTTAAGTAGCACTTTAAAGGTGGCGTGATCCTTGGTAATGCTTATGAGCCTTTGTTCATTTTAACTTTATTTAAAGGTTTGGAATTTATTCATTTTCTGCAACCTTGCCAGTTAATTTTTGTAAAATTCAGTTACTTGATGCTAGGTGATGGCAAAATAGTTATTACTGTTGTTAGACATTGTGACATTGTGGGGTTAGAGAAGCTAAAGCTGTCAAGATTAACACTTGAGTTAAACTCGCAGGTATATTCAAAAGTTTCTCTTCCTTATTGTTAAAAACCAGTTTGGCTCCATGGGAGGTAGCGTTAAAGGGCTCAAAATAAGGTCTTTTGTTTAATTTACCACCCCCTCCCTCTTAGCTTTCTTAACAATATTATGTTAAAAAGATGAATCTCCAGCGATCAGCTAGGATATCCTATATTTTGTCGCTGACGTTTATCGAGCGACGCTGTTTTAACTATAGCACCTAAGCTTCGGGTGGAAAACGAAACCTAATTAGTTTTTCAGAAAGAGAATTATCATCTCTGTGTTTAAAAAAAGTAACGTAAAAGCCTGAACAAAAAGCTTGAATTGAGCGGTTAAACTTCATGTAAGACTTCGTATACACTTTTTTCTTTAAAGACTCCACAAAATACATACAATGGCTAAATGTCAAGAAATGGTTTTTGCCACAAAGTTTGAAATAAAATTTGATCACAAAAACGTAAGCTAGCAAACAGAGCATTGCAATAAAATTCAGGCAGCATAATGATTTACAAAATAACCCGCCCATGGTGTGACACAAGTTTAGGCGGACACACGGTGTAGGGTCGCGGTCACTTCACAAAGCACCATGTAAAAGATCAGAAGACACCAGAAATAAGCTATGAAGAGAATTGAAACCCCAGTCTTGATTTTCAAATTGATAAACTTCAAGATTGAACTCCAATATTCCATGAGTCGTTCACTTTCCTTTGCCTGAGATACAAAATAATTAATGTGTTTCCCCCCTGTCACATAATGACCTTCACAAAGAACATAACATGTGCGGCATCTGTTGGCGGTTGTCCCCGAACGCAGTGTGTTCTCTCCCGTAGGTCTCCTGACACCCTTTGGGCATCTGGTAAGAATGCTGACGCTGCTGGTGGGGATGTTGCTGCTGCTGCTGCTGTTGCTGTTGCTGCTGCTGTCGCGCGTAGTGGTTAGACAAGTTGTAGGAGCCTGGGTACACTTGACAAGATGAGCTTTTACTCTTGTGGTCTTGCCCGCACAGCCCCGCAATCGGCTGTTGTTGCTGTTGATGCAATGGTTGTTGATGTTGTGGATGATGATGGTGGAACTGTATATATTGATTGTAGTACTCGGCACCCGAAGGAATTTCATTTCTCGCCATAGTGACGCTGGGGCAAGGAAATTGCTGATGATGTAGACTTTCAGGCAGTTTTCTCCTCCGACCAGCCCTTCCCCTTCTTTTGCCTCGACGGTCACATACACCTGTGTCTTTCACCAATTTGATCTCTGCCCCTGTAGCTTTAAGTGTAGAACCCAGAGCCGAAATGTAATGGATGGCTAGTCTCAAAGTCGCAATCTTGGACAGCTTCTGGTGCTCACTCAGGTTAGACTTGGGCACCACCTTTCGCAGTTCGTCAAACGCGTCGTTGAGCATGTGCATTCTGGTGCGCTCTCGCTCAGTGGCTCCGATTCTGGACACCTCGTAGGATTTGGGAGCTTTGCGTTTCCTGTGGGAGTATTTGTCCAGTTCGTCGTTAGCGTTGTGAATAAATGAAGAAAATGAGACGTGCCCGCGAGGGGCGGCCTGAAGCTGAGCTCCTGTCTCTGTTGGATAGTACGACCTCCTGTTTTGGGACGATGGGTATAATATACACGGTGAGCTGAAATCCATGAATGAAGAAGGGAACAGAATGTCTGGGCTTTCAGAGCTAGACATGCTTTGGCAACTGTTGTTGTTGCAACTAGTGATAGTATTAGCGGCTGTCAATTCGGTTTTTAATTTCCCTGAGTCACTGGGTCCAATCTCAAAGAAGGAATGATCAGATGATGTAAAGGTATGTTTGCGATGGTTGTCGGGGTAATTAATCTTGAAAGAACCTAAAGCACCATCCTCGGGAACGTAGTGAGTATTCAAAGTCACTGAAGCAAACGTATCCATAAAAACTTTGTATTGTTTATCCTACGATAAAATTCGCTACACTGATTTTTATGCAAATTTGTCATGGACCTCGGAGGTTGAGATCAGAGTCCAAAATCAAATAGAAAAATCAAACATCCACCTAAAGATTGCCTAGTCATTTGCTATGAAGAGACGAGATGTTATGGCATTCGCAAAATAAGAAAGCACTGTCATTAAAACTAATGCTATCTTGTGATCATTTAAAGAATGCCTTGATTTAGCGGAATATATCATTTTAAGTACTAAGCTCTTCCATTCATCGAGCTTCCTTAACCAGTTCTGCAGGATTTCATAAATAATTAATGCTGTAGAAACTGCAAAATACCTTGTCCGAAAACATGAAATTGAATGAAATTTGATTTAAATAATGGTTTAAACAATTAGTCATAGACCGAATAGGTTGCTCATCAACTCACAAAGAAACTGTTGAAGTTAAAAGTTACAACCGGTTAAACACATTACTTTAAAGAGATCACACTCAAACGCGTGGACTTAATAAAAAGCGGGCCGTAAGGGCGGCGTTTAAGAATGTCAGTTGAACGTCTCTTTTGAAGGTGAGCGCAGTGTCTCCGCCCCCATTACTTCTGCCCGCGAACGAGTGAGCAGTACCAAAGGTTTTTGCTCCGCCCTCAACTGAACTCGGGCAAAATGGGCACTACTGCGGCTTTGATAGGCACTCGTTGCTAGCGTTAATACATCCTAGAGGGGAATGTCTAATGCCAACAGACAATGAAGAAGCCCTTTACATTCACACATGGGAGGTATGGGTCTCTTCTTCAGCTGTTAAATTTGCTTGCCCTTCCAGATTTCTTTGTCTAACTAAGTGCGATTGGGGCTGAAAAATGCAAGTAATTTATAATTCTTAAAATGGAAAATTAAAAAAAAATACTAAAACTACCATAATGATCATCCTATAAGCGCTGGTTTTTTCTAAAAAGATATCAAGTTCATATCCAAAGTAAGGAAATGTCATATCATAATTATGTTATAACTAGAAGAATTTAATGTTTCAACAGATAATAACGTTTCAACTTTAAACTTTGGATACTCATAATGTATTGGCGTAATAAATGAATTTCTCTTTCTTCCTGATATGATTTGGTATACGAAGATAAGAAAAGGCCCAATGATAGACGAGAAAATTTTTTGAAACATCTACCAATATCTTAGTGGAAATATACTTTGATAATTCCAACGTAGCGCAAATGCCGCGGGGTTTGTTTTTTATGGCCAGTTCTTATGATTATGTTTCAGATTAATAAAAACTATGCTAGTAAATGAAACAGGTTTCCATACAAATTGCAGAGTGCTGCGTGGTCTCGTTGCACCACCATAGCGTTTTGCTTAAACTAAAACAGGTTAAACGCCAAGTCCGTACATATCGTGCACCATGCCTCTTAACTAAGCAATTCTACTCTAATAACACACAAAAAATGAAGGATTTGTCTTGACAGGATAACTTTACAAGCAGAGAGAAGAAATTTTGGAACAAGTTTCAATTGAGCTGGGAACGTCCTATCCTTATTTATTTGTTTAGCTAGGCTGTTGAAAAAATACACTTCGCGAAGTGTAAGATGGATACTACAAGAAGGTGAAAGGTCACCCCCCCCCCCCCTTGCAAAGTTTACAGGTGCATTTAGTGTTCGTACTCCAAGTTATGATTACACCAGTCAAGTATTCAGTAGTCGTATTGTCAAAGCGACACAGACAAAAACCACAAAAATATTCTTTATATAAAGATAATGCTGTTGAAAGTGCCATGGACTGGACCCATAGTTATTTCCTTTTATCCATATTTGCGTACATCTTTGTGTCGGGGAGTAACGTTCGTTGGTACATTAAAGGGTTATTTCTACAAGCGTGGCCTATTACAACACAGAGACATTGGAGCTTGTTGGGACAAGACTTAACAAGACAACACACAGAGTTCAAAGAGAGGTAGAGAAAACTTCAAATCACGTTGAGACAAAGGTTTGCACCAAGGTTTATGAAAAAAAGATTTATCCTCTTGATTTTTATATTAAATGCGCCTTTCCTGTAAAAGTTTTACACTGTTTCGATTTTTATAAAGCTGTCTTTGCAAGAAAAAGCTTACGCGTATATATTGGAATTTATTTTAACTTAGATATATCTTTTTCTGTAAAATTTCGGATACCTACTTAAAGAGGAAAACTAATCTTTGCTTACAAAAAATGAAGTCTCAAATTCTTGCTCATTTCTTCATCATCGTTATGACTACAGGCTTGAGCAATTACGCGCAGATCTGATGAAAGCAAATCTCCTAAGCCTGAGAACGTTCACCTGCTCCTGCTTCCTGTATGTTGCTCTTTCTCGACTCGAAACCTCCCAGGGGCAATTTAAACACGAGATTAGATTTCACAACAATATTTCAGCATCCACGTCTTTTCTACACCCGGCTTGCTTCGCCTGAGCTCCTGCGTGTTTAAGCGAAAATCCATCTTTGCTTTTTGTTCTTGCTCTTGTTTCAGAATGTTTTTTTTTTCCTTTACGTGTCGATACATGTGTTACTTTTTCCCTCCTCTCGATTTTATCGTCCCACCAGTACATCAAAACTCTAAGTCTAATCATTCATCTCTTACAACCTTCAGTAAAATGCAGAGTTTAACATCTACACCGGGGTAACCGGTACAGGTTTTTTGTTTTCAATGTATCTTCATGTACTTGTGTTCTAAATCGTTTAAGTTAGCAGTGCATCGTACTTTGGGTGAAAAAAATCCCACCATTTTATGTAATAATACTAATCGAAAATTTATAAATCAACCTATTTACCATAGAGAATTCATAATAAAAATAAGGTGATCTCCTTTCGAAAGGAACAGCAAAATAATGCATTAAAACTTTTTAATACCGGTTTTTAAAAACGTCACTGTCCAACTCATTTCTTCTGTTGTATTACTACAGTCTAAGTTCATTTAGTAACAAAGCAACTGGGCGGCCAAACAGTTCCTAATAATGTATCAAATTCAAACAGTAAAGGTACCAGCTGGCTAAAAAGTGATATCAATAACGAATAATTATCAAGATACATAAACTCTGAGGCAACAATCTAATGACATCGATAAGCTGAATAGCAATACAGGATACCTTTTGTATTTTTAGTTTATTTCATGAATGTCAATATTATCATGGGAAAATATCTTATGGCTTTTCATTACTGTTACACAATTCTCTAAAATGTTTTGTTGTTTATTGAAGGTACCGGTAGATCCTTTTAGTGTATAGCATTCTACCTATCAAAACAAACACCTCTTTGCGTGACTATGCATTTGCATCTATATAAAGCTTGATATATAGAGACGCAAAGAATTAGTGGAAAAGAGAAACCTAAATAGAACTTTGAAGACTTCGAGCAACCTTTTGCTTTTCTCCTGCACCCTCTTATCTTTAAAATCACTGCGTTCTATTTGTGCTATCTGCATTTTTATCTGTTTGTCTACATCTGTCTCTGTCTCTCTGTCTGTCTGTCTGTCTGTCTGTCTCTCTCTCTCTCTCTGTCTCTGTTTGTGTGTGTCTGCTTGTCCGTTTCTATGTCTCTTTCCCTCGTCTTTCTATACCCTGTCTTAATAAAAAAGATAGCGACAGGTTACTAGAAGAAAACAAACAAACAACAACATCAACAAAACTAAAACAAACAAACAAAAAAAAAAACAACGAGTGAGTTGGTGGATAATATGGTAGGAGGAAGAGCAATCTTTATATACTATTGTGCGTTATAGAAATATCAGTCAAAAGAGCAGCAAACGCAAAACAAATATGATTGTACGTCAAACTAAGAGAGAGAGAGAGAGAGAGAGAGAGAGAGAGAGAGAGAGAGGGAGGAGGAGAGGAAGATAGGCAGAGGGAGAGAGAGAAATAGTTGGTAGAGATAAATATGCTAACTCTGTGTAGATAGAGAGATAAATGTATAAATAAATTGATACGGTACGTAGGTGAATCCATAAATAGGTTGGTAGAACAATTAGATAGCTTTGTTCATAGACGAAGAGGCAGACAAAACCGATAAACGACTAGATAAGTAGTTTATATTAGGTAGATTGATAAAAAAGCCAATTGATTGGTTGGTGAATGGGTTGATTAATTCGTGGATAAATTGATTAAATGATTTATAGATGTGATATCAGTCAATCAGGTACCTTGCCTTATAGCGTTGGCTCAAAAGATTTTGGTTTGTTGCTACGATTGTGCCGATCACTTTGTTTGTATGCACCAATGAGGTGACTCCATTTAATAGAGTACTTCCTTTCCTGTGCCTTTATCGCTTTCCGGTTACGATGACGTATTCCAAACTTTCTCTTCTCATAATGTCTCTTCAAACATTTGCTTGAATTCTATGTAGCCTATCAAAAAGATTAATAATCTTTCACGCTATGCCTCTCTTCAAGGAGTTCAACGCTGGGGTTTTTTTTTTGCCGTCCACCATTTTCTAAACATCTCTCATAATTACTACATCTCCGCTGTTTTCTGTCTCTTTTTACTAGATTGATTGGTGAGTGTGCATGCATCGATTTGAGAAATTATAATACTAGTGGGTAAATAGATACACATACATAGTTATATAGGCTCAGATAAATGAAATAAAACAGACAGATAGAATATATACAAGTTATTTGATAATGATAAGTAAAAGAGCACTTTGGAACTTCAAATTGACAGTGTCGTTGATATAAATTTGTCCGTGAACATTATTTTGCGTTTAGGTGAATAGAATCATTTTGCTTTGTTTCGTTTTTTTTTACTGACAGGAAACTGAAATTTATGTGCTTATACTCATAACGTTTTTGACTGCAATGCTAATAATAGGACAGAATAAAAATGTATCCAACCGGAATTCATATAATCCACCTGAATAAACATATCAATAATATATCATTATCGGTAAAACTATTTTTATTTCACGTAAATATTAATCTCTCGAGTACCCTGTAAAAAATTTCATGTGCCCTTCCCCCCCCCCCCCTGTCCCAAAACAGCTAATGCGAGTATTACAATAACTGTATCTGCGCAAAACAAACTTATAATAAAAAAACGTATCATAATTATTAGCATACATAACAGAGCAATAATAAACGAAGACTTGCCTGCTATTAATAATACATTGTATTTCCAAAAATAAATAAATCCAAACAAGAGAAGGAGGATACAAATTTAGGGGTAGGCTATGTCATGCTTACAGCGACGGTTTTTGGTCGAAACCAATTCGTGTGGGAGCCGAAAAATATAACATAAATCAGAACAGATATAAGCGGTCACCTAATTCAATTCACGATTATGTTGTTCCTTTTTTATATGCTACCTAATAACGTCTCGATCTTTTTACTGGAAAAAAAAAAAAGATTTTAAACCTTTACATCTATAAAAACCAAGGAGAAGGGAGGGATTCGGAACGCAATAAAAATGAGTGTCGAATCGTTCAAACCAACAACCAGATACGTATTTCATGAATTATTATGCCCATCGCATGTACTTCGGCCTTGCACCATTAGTTTTAAGAACTATATTTCATGACATGAAAAACATTTGTAGAGAATACTGACAGAATCACCACTTTCCCTCACTGAGCAAAACTTTGTGAAGAGCCTATCATTTCAAGGGAGACGACTGAAGCTACTAACTAATGACCAACTCAGAAAGTGTTGTGACATGCGAACACGGTAACTCAAGTAATTAATTCTTGGTCATAGCATTACAAGATTAAGTCTAATTATTACAGGCTTGAGCAGTCCGAAATGCCACACATTAGCTGCTCACCCGCCTGGTACCGGTACTGCGATAAATCTGTAAAAATATTCAGCATTAGGACTTGTTCACTAACAGTAACACAAAGACTCGCAAAAAATTTCTTTCCATTCACATTAAGTACATCTAAAATGGTACTTGATGTAGAATTTACCCCCGGGACAGTTTTCTTCTAATCCCCTTATATTATTAAGCTAAATGTTATTCTTGTTGTCTGACCAAAAAATCTCTCTTAAAACCTCATCGACCCAGGCCAATTACTACCTGGGCTTTACCATAATACCCAGGTCTTCTTTGGTGTTTGGGCCAGCCTCCTGCTGACTGTGGCGTGGCGGGAAGCCTGCAGCTCAAGTTCCAGACCTTGGGCTGGACGTGCTGGGATGGGATGCATAATCCAAACAGCGCGTGCCCATTGCCTGACATGAAGAACGGCCGGCCACTTCATCCGGCGATCAGTGGCCGCCGATGACCATCGAAGACCAACAGAAGGGGAAGCTCAACCTCGCAACTCTACTGATCCCTGTTTAGAATTATCAACGCGGGTCATCGCGGCATCTGATACTCCACTGACTAGGTTGGGGTACATACTTGTGGGTTTATTTTGCTGGATGGTGAAGGTGTTTCGCATCAAAGTGGGCGGCACACAGATAAAAAAAGGATATCACTAAATTGGCTATTTTAGTAAGCAAGTTTGGAACTTCAGCCTCCATCAAATCTCAAATCCTTACCTGACAAGAAACATTTTTTAATTAAAACATTGCCGTTATAATCTAATGCAGGAAATAATTTCACACATATACCTGATTTTTTATCCTTTATAGGAAATGAGATTTCAAAAAGTAATTTCGACTTGTGTCCCTTAACCAGAAGTCCGATCCTAGAGTTTTAGCAATTCTCAATAGAGAAAGTTAAAGAAAACAAAGGCACTGAGTACACTGAGATCTTGATTTACAGTAACTTGAGCATTTCTTTTGAAATTTATTCATTTAAATGAGTCTGTCCCATCATGTTCCCTAAAGCACCTGGTGAAAAGATTTACAGTTGACCTTTTTTAGCCATTAAGACGTGCTCAACTACAGGTATCTGGGTTAGGACACAACTACATGTACTACAGGCTTGATTTCCCTCTATGTTTGGTAAAGTTTTATATCAACAGAAGTTTGAAAATGTATATATTTATTCTAAAATTATTATTGATATATATATATATATTGACAAGCCTAATGATATTTTCATGAACATTTCACAATTGAAAAGTTAGAAGTAAAAAAGTAGAAATACTAATGTGAGAAAAGCGAAATCTAACTAATTTGGACAGGTTGCAAGAGAAAAAAGGGAAAAAGAATTAGGATTATTGCACCTATCGTGCTAAACAGAACTAAGCATGACAGAAACGAGTACCTATCTCCAACTCATAGCGGATTTAGGGAAGGGGGGAGTACATCCGACTGACTTTGTCGACGTAGAAACAATTCAAAAAGAGTTAGCAGACTTACCAACAAAACTGAATACACACTTGTTCAAAAAGACGGAGAAGATTAGAAAAAAGTGAAGAAGTAGGCTCATTGCTGGGAGATACAGAAGATATTGAAAGAAGGAAACAATTATCCAACCTCGATCTGCAAAAGCTGTCAAGCATCTGGATAAGAAACGACAAGGTGAAACAAGTAACAAGACTAAACCTATACCGAGCACTCGTGAAGTAAATACTTTTGTATAACTGCGGCGCATGGTC
>BMAT01011516.1:70805-88184 GCA_019649035.1 Elysia marginata | reverse complement strand
TACTGCACGGAGTACCGGGTCAAAGGTGACCAATTTCACCACACTACAAATGTGGTCCCTTGAGACTGCCAGGTCTATGAGAATTTCTATTGGCATTGATTGCTTTAAATTGGATTATAAACATTTCAGATAGAATTATCAAACTTTCAAATAAATGGATTGTTTTCGAGGGTTCATGTTAATAAAATTTTAGAGTAGATTCTAAGCCTATCTATAATCTAGGCCTACCATTTAAGCAAAAATTATGTCCTCTTGACTAGATCTAGACAGTGAGCGTTAATTGCTATAGAGTAATAAACTGATGATGTAACAATTAACTCGCCATTGATTGCTACAGAGTCTTGTTGCGTTAATTGCTGCAGAGCTAAGCGTTCAAAATGAATTTGTCTCAGCATATTATGTTTACAATCAATGTCTAAACTATTTTTCGCAGGTGAATCAGAATGAATTTAGCAGATATTGCAGAAAATACAAGGACTGGCCGTGAAAATGCTCTGCTTGGGGATTATGAAACAGCCATGGTTTATTACCAAGGTGTTACTCAGCAGATTCAAAGGTTGATTGGTACTATAAAGGACCAAGACAGGCGACATATGTGGCAGCAGGTACACTCTTTTTTGTTCAAACCTTTCAAGCAAGTTGTACTTCATCTAAATTTGAACCATAGATTAATTTATGTTGAATGTTTTGGCTCATAAGTTTCCATGTTAAACTCTCCTTTGTCACATTAGAAATGTCTTTCATAAAACTTCAAGACAAAATTTATACAAGATGCTGTTCTGACTTTTTCAGGGATATGGCAGAGCAAAGATATACATTGTGAACTGAATGAATATATTATGCTATGAAACCTGCTGTTTTATAATTTTGCTGGTCGTAATGTCAAGTTTCAACCACAATAATTTTTAAAGCTTCTTATATACTGCTCTGATGGTTTTAGGCTAAAATTATAGTTTAATGCATTGGTAGCAGATTTTGTAGAATAAAGAGAAAAACTAAATTATGGAACAGTTTACTTCTCACTTAGAATGGAAGTGAAGACACCTATAGATAGTATAAGGAATCAGTCTATATTCAAAATGTATCATAATCTATGACTCTAATTTCATGAAGTGGACCTAATTCTTCATTCTTCAATTCCTTTGTATATGTACTTTGGATTGAAAAGGTTTTGTAAAGTTTAGTCCTGATACCAAAATTATTAGTCTGCTTTTTAGGCTAAAAAGAAAATTATACTTTAATGAAAATTGATGTGTTTCGCTTACTGTAATTTCATGTTGGTTGCCGTTTCATCCATTATTTGTTCCTGCCACTTACAAAATGTAATGTTGGCATGTCTCTTTCCCAGGCACTTTCATACCAGTGCAAAAATGCAATCTGTTGCTAGATTGATGAAGCAGATTTTAAAATTGTTGTGCAAGCAGCAATTTTATTTACTGAATGTCTTTTTTTATCCTTCAGGTAAAACAAGAGGTTGTCAAGGAATATGAGCAAGTTAGAGAAATCAACAATACCTTGCAGTCCTTTAAAATCGAGTCTGCATCAAGCCCTAATGGCGCTTTTGCTGGTTATGCTGGTGGCTTTGAAAGAGGTCTTAATTATGATCATGATCCTCGTCATGAACAACCAACGCGGGATCCTGATGTTTGGCCACCTCCTACACCTGTTGAGCAAAGGTTTGCCGAAAATGTTTCATAGGATCAGATTGATGGCATAGTCTTTAAAACAATCCTTGTAAATATTTCATAATTTGTAAATGATTTGGTTAAAAACAATATTATTTAAATCGGTAGCTACAGTTCACTTAGGCTATTGGCATTTATAAGCTTTAAATTAAATTTGTGAATAGCAGAGGTTGTTTTCGCTCCCTCACGCCTTCAGTCAAGGAATACATACAGTTGATTTCAGATATCTCAAACCCTTATATATTTTGAATACTTGTTTAATTCAAACTAAATTCACTTTTATCCTTACTATGTAATGTATACTGTTAAGTCTAATTTCAGATAATTTTAGTGAAATTTTATTCCCAAGGTTGCTTTTCAAAATATCCAGACTGGACTGTAATTTGCAGTTCTTTAGCAGCAAAGCCATTATCTAACGTTTACTACTACTAGAGTCAGAAGATCAACCGCGTCCATGAGGCATAACTAGACATTATTAGATATCATACAAGGTTGCCACTTATCTGTGGATCCACGGAAAACCCATGGTTTGTGAGATTCTCCATGGTTGTCCGTGGTCTGATCTACTGATTCTAATGCAGTTTATCTGATTTCTACTGTGCTCTGTAGAGCCCGATAAATTTTGGTTTAATGTGTTGGTCAGATGAAATCTTGCCAACAATATGAAATTGAAAAAAATTTTTTTTTTGTTTTTAGTATGTTTTGCCCATAAAATGTAAGACAATTTTACATATCTTTTGAAGATGTTCAGAGTTAAGTCTGTTAAAATGAAATCATTTTTTTTCACTTTTTCAGGCCCTCTCCTAATGTAAGAGGTATGCAGAAAGGCCAACCACAAAGAGGGGTACAGAATGGCAAACCAGCAAGTCGAGCTTCAAACAGCAGGGCTGGGCCAAATCCAGGTGGTGCGAGGGGGAGAGTTGGACCCTCTGGAGGTAGAGATGGTAGTGCTGGCAAGGGAAAAAAAGGGGAGCAAGTAAGTATTTTATTTGTTAATAATAACTTTGTTTTGAAGAAATCTGGCTCATATCGCTTGGACACTAGAATCCTCTTAATTTGAATCTCAAGGGGATTGACAAAAAAATTCAAATTAAGAAAATTCCACAGTTCAAGCTATATAAGCCAGCTTTCGTTGCTTTTATCCAAGAAGCAGGGTGAGAGAGTGAAGTGTGAGAGTAGAATAAACCTGACCCCACATGCATAATTCAAATCCTCTTAATTCTTGATTGACAGAGAAAAACTTGAAACTGCTCTTAATGGTAGTAGGCGCGAGAGATTATTTCGATTGACTCTGTTGGGAAATGAAGAGCACAATGAAGGAGGGGGGGGGGGTTTGTTGAGTGGGATGGATTAAGTGAAGTGCATGTATTTATTGTTTGGTATGGCGGAAGAGTGAGGAAGATAAAGAGAGGAAGAGAGAGGGAGAGTGAGCGAGCAGTTGGTGTCTGGGTGTCTGCGAGAATGATAACTTTTCTTTTCTTTAATATTGATATTATTAGTGTACTTAACTATAATATTCATATAGTTAGAACCTGTAAACCTGACTGATCATTGATTATTTTCAATACATGTAATTAACTAATTATGTATTGACTGAATAAATTTGAATTGAATCTAATCTCAACGGAATGGACAAAAAGTTCGAGTTAAGAGTTAAAGAGGATTTAAGTTATAGTACACAAAGGATCAGGTTTATTTTACTCAGACAACTTTCTGCTCTAACACTTCCAACTCTCATACAGATATTTGCATTAAAAAGATTAAAAGCACAAACACAATAATTCTGTGAGGAAGAAAACGTCTGTGTGTGTTTGGGAGGGTAATTTTGTTAACAAGGGTGTTTAAATAAGATGATCTAGAGTAAAGAAACTGCTAGTAAAGAGAAGGAAAACCTAGTACAGGACATAATTTAGTCTTCAATTAAAAGAATTGAACTTTGTTAACTTTAAATTTTGAGGAGTTCAAACCTAGCAAAGCCAAAGAGGAAAAATAAACCTCTCACCCAAAAAACTTTGAATTATGAGAAGTTTGAGTTTCCAGACTTTGATTTTGGAGATTTCAACTGTAGTTAGTTTTCAGATAGATAGAGGAAAGAAGAGAGGATGCCAAAATTGAGATGCTATCTTTACTCTGAAGCTATACACTTGACTGAGTTTTTGCATCCTAAGCAGTTTACCAACATTTTTTTTAGATGACAACAGACCTGCCATTCATACAAATTAGTATTATACAGATTTTTTGCCAAAATATTAGAACATACTGACTTTCTGATTTTTATGACAGAGTACTGTTTTTTTTTACTGCTTGGCAACTACCACTCAATGGGCCAAACTTGAGAGAGTTCATTTCCCAGTTTTATTTTTAATCATATGAAAATTATTTTAATTGACTCTGTTGGGAATTGAGAGCACAATTAAGGAGGGGAGTGTTTTGTAGTGTGGGATGGATTAAGAGGAGTGCATGTATTTATTGTTCGGTAGGATAGAAGACTGTATCAAAATAGTTAACTGAAGCCTACTGTGTTAACTGGAGTATGGCAGTTTATTAACTCTTATACATTTTTTGTTTCTTTTTTTTTTCCAAACAATTTAATTCACAATTGCCACATTAAAATTGAATTGCTGGTGCTTTTAGTAAAAATATGCTAGAGTTTGTGAGTACAGGGTCATACAGATTTTTAAACTCTGAATACTGATTTTCAATTTTGAGGAGTGGCAGGTCTGCAATTGCGATATATCTTTACTGACCCTGTGACCAAAAGCTTGTTGAATGGCTAACGTGGCAGATCAATGACCACTTACACGTTTAGTTTCAAGGAATTAGTTATTTTATAAATCTAATCAGCAGTGTGTTGTTTCTTGTTTTTTTTTTGTTTGTTTTTTTGTTGATTGAAAGTTCTCATCATGACTGCATCATGTTCATTTGTTTTTATTTTCTTTCTAAGTCTGATGAAAAGAAATTTGAGGCACAAGGTCATGACAAAGATTTGGTGGAACATCTTGAGAGAGACATTGTACAGAGAAACCCGAACGTGAGATGGTAAGTGACAGGGCTAGACTTAAGCCTATAGACTGAAGTAAGCCTAAAGTTAGCTAAAAAAAAATGGAGTCAATTTTAAAGTGACATCGGGTCATTTTCGCTCTACAAAAAAAAACAGCCGCTAAATGTAGCTCAAGAATTCTGAAAAAAAATTGGCCCTGCTTACTATTTTGGTGGCTTTATTTATAAATGGTTTTATGGCTATAGAGTTACAATTTATTAAATTATATAAGCTCAAACATGGCTTTCTGAGTCATTTTTTTTCTAAGGCAAAATTGGCAAAAAATCGCATAATTCTTTCTGCGTTATTCTTAGCTCTCAAAGTTCTATAGAATTGTGTTTAACTTGTAGTATTACATGTAATGTAAAATTTTGGTTTTGGGTACCTATTTACATACCTCTGAACCCTCGCTTTCAGCCTTTATGACATTATGTTTGTTCTCAGCCCTGAAGTGAGAATGTGATACTGGTAGATAAGCGAGTACTTGCTATTGGCATTTTTAATATGTGGTTTAAAAAATGCAGGCTTGAAAATGTAATTTAGTTTACTAGTTTTAATGAAAAGTAGAATATTGTTAAGTCATTTAAGTTATAAATTTTAGATCTTTTGTCAGGTGTGCCAAATCTTTTGGTTTTTTCATTTTTTTTTCATTGATGGGAGATATTCTGGTTTTGCAGTGGAGTCCAGATAACTTGAATCCGGATAATTTTAATACTTGTTTGATTTTAGCTGTATTTATATAGCTGATCTTATTTCTCTTTTATAATATTTACAGGGGAGTCAAAATAAGGACAATTTGAACTTTTTCCCATGAGGTTCAAAGTATCCCGACTGGACTATACTTTGCTTTATCTACTATAGAAACAAGGATAACTGTTGCACAACTTGTGTCTATGATATTTGTTTTATGTGAGATGCAATGCTTGGCTTATTTCCATTTTTGTAACTCAACAATCATTTGGCATCGCTGTTTTGTATTCTCCTGACTTAATTGTTCAAATGCTTTATATTTCATTATTTTTTTTCTTACTGTGTTATCAGTATTATCTTATTTGAATTTTTAGTGCAAAGTAAATCTTACTCATAGTAAATTTTTAATTAGCCAAGCCTTCAGCCCTATAGAATATGATCTGTAGAGTTTTTATTAAAGAAGATGACCTTAAATGCCTTTTCCCCATATAGGGATGATATTGCAAGTCTGACTGAGGCTAAAAAGCTTCTAGAGGAAGCGGTTGTTCTGCCTCTCATTGTCCCTGATGTTTTTAAAGGCATTCGCAGACCTTGGAAGGTATGTATTAACCAAGGTTATCTGTGTATAAGAAATGTTTGAAGTAGCAAGGATAGTGAAGTCAACTCCAAGAATACAACCAAACATATCATTTATTGCTTTTGCATCTTTGTCATACAAAAAATTAAAAGTATGCAACTGTTACATAATGACCCAGTGACATATGATAAAGAAACACAATGATAAAAAATATTAAAGAACACCAAAATATATATAATTGCAAAATTGAATTTGTGCTGCTTTAGGAAAACCTATTGGGACACATGTTTGATAGTTTACATGTGTAGGCTTTTAAAATGAAAGACTGAAAAGTGTGAGGTATGTAATTAGCAGTGGATAGAGAAGGCTTTCAGTGAAAATGATCAGGAAAATTGCTGCCTTTGGTGTGATTTGAACCCTCGACTTATAGAAGCATTGCCACTAAGGAGGTCATGGCTTACACCATGTGGCCACTACACTTCTTAAAAAAGAATCTTAGCAGTAAAGGTTTTTGCTTAGCCTCTTTAAGTGACTTAATTTGAAAAACCCAAGTTGTACCAAAGGCAAACATTGAATTCAGCGCTCAAATACTTAGCCATAGACAACAAACACAAAGAACAAGCAATAACAATTAAAGGTATGCCTCATATGAATATCAATTTTAGAAATTAGAATTAATATTGGAGGCGTCCACTGCATAATCAGTAATGATTGTGTGGCGTTTTAGTGTATTGATAAATGCTCAGCTTTTGAACCATCAGGTGTGGTGGTCGAGCCGTGTTTGGGAGGTCAGTGATTAGTCCTTGAGAAATTTACACACATTAATTAAATGAGTACCCAACTCTGGACAGTGAAAGATCTTGTCAGTAAGCTAGAATGAAGCGCTGTAGTAGCTGCTGCTGTGCGAGTTCATAAGGGGCATTTAGTTGGTTATGACCTGTCAGGGGAACCCATGTAAAGCACCTAAAGCATCTAGTGGATTAGGTGCTACTTACAACGCTCTTTACTTGTACTTTTTGATAGAAAGGTTTAAGGTACAATTAGCAGTGAACAACTTGTGCTCTAAGTGAGAATGGTGGAAAAAATTACTACCTTGGTGTGATTGAAATCATCCACTTCTAGTAATTTTGACGCCCACAGCCTTGCCACTGAGAAAAACATGGGTAAGGTTTTCCTAAAGCCTCAAACATTTAGATAAAAAAAAGTTTTTGGCAAATTATGTCTTATTGAACTGAAAAAAACAACAAAACTAATATCTTCCACAGGGTGTTCTCATGGTTGGACCTCCTGGCACTGGGAAAACATTGTTGGCCAAGGCAGTGGCAACAGAATGTGGCACAACCTTTTTCAATGTTTCAACTTCAAGCCTGACGTCAAAATGGCACGGAGAGTCTGAAAAACTCGTCAGATTGCTGTTTGAAATGGTAATGTTGTTTTTTGTCAAACCATATATTGCAGTTATAAATAGAAATAAATATACAAAGGGGCCTGGAAAATCAGCAAATGTTGGAAGATTGGGATTTTTCCCGGTATCCAGCTTTGTGCTTAGCTGAGCTTCTTGAGATTTCAGTTTGATTTCAGTCATGTAGGCCTTATTACTACTACTGGCAATATTCATCATCATTTCTTTGCAAAGTGTAAATTGATGTCTTTGTGAAACCATGAGGGAAGAACAGAAAAATTTCATTACATTGAATATGATCAGGATTTGCTCTTTCATATGTCATGAAGTGATATGACAAGTTTTATGTAGCACGACATAGCCATGCAAACATCTAGCATCGATGTAAACTGGACCTCTCCAGGTAAATGTTGCACCAGACTGGCCGTGTGTGATTTGAGCACAACTCTTGATTAAGCAAATCTATCTATAGAGTTGCCACAGGCACTAATTGTTATAAGCTTCTAAGCATTTTGTTGAGATGGTTCTTTGTTTCCAGACAAGAAGTTTATCGATGACAAAAAAGGACCATTGCGATAAGTACAAGCTTGCTTGTAAAAGAATTCACATTTACATGAAATGGGGGGAGGGGGGTGCATTTATGGTTATGCATTGTCGCTTCTTAGAAATAGTAAATTACATTTTTTTTTTTTAAATATTAGTACAAACGCTTCCCTGTTCTCACCTAAGAGACCAATTTACAAGTATACTTAAAAAATTTCATTTCTTTCAAATATTTCTCCATGTCGCGGGGTTCCCAAATCTGAGGTCGCAATGTATTTGTTCAAAACGAAATCTGTCAAAACATGGTCATGATAGGATATTTCTCTACCCATAATTAAATACTCAATGGCTACATGAGTGAAATAAAATAATGTAAGTGAACATCTTTTCAGTAACCTCTAAGTCAGCCTCTTAACCCCTGGCCTAATTGTATGAAAACAAGAGTGTGAACTGTGTGCTGAGTCTTTGGCTACACACAAACTAATAAAAATACAATTATGTATATGGAGTGCACAGTCAAAAAGAAAAGGCCAGCAAAGTCTTCATATATACATAACTATTTGTAGCGTTAAAGAAGGAAACAATCTCAAATTTAAATGTATCTCAAGTAAGTGGATCTCAAGGGAAATAAATTTGAATTAATCAGTCCCAAACTGTAGCAATGTGAAGCAGTTAAAATCTTTTATCTGAAATATATGTTTTCACACTTTTTATCTTCATTTTTTTTTAATCACTTTTCTGGATTTTTTATCATACAGGCTAGATTCTATGCTCCCAGCACTGTATTTATTGACGAGATTGATTCCATCTGTTCAAAGCGTGGCTCTGGTTCAGAACATGAAGCCAGTCGCAGAGTGAAATCAGAGATCCTTGTGCAGATGGACGGTATGAGTTGACCCTTTTAAGCCATCAAAATTTAAATAACAAAACTGATGTCTCTGTAGGCAAGGGGGTTTTATGGAAGCTTTCCGAGTTCCAAAACTCTACTGCTTTTTTTAAATATATATTGTACCCTTTTGTCAATTACAGTGAACAAAATTTATAGATAAATTCACAGTTCAATGTGAATCATCTTGAAAAACTATTGAGCTGGTTTTTCAAAGCATCCACTATCTGAAATTTCCTCGCTAAAAAACCAATCGTTTGAGTTTCTTGTGGTTCAAAAATCAAGAAATTGGAGTGTTTATGTGGAACAAAGTTATCTTAGGCCAAAATTTGATGGTTTTGTTGATATTTTCGAATTGTGGTACTGTCCGAGAATAGAGAGATATGATAATAAATAATAATAAAGTGTATTCATATAGCGCCAAATCGCCAAATGGGCTGGAAGCGGTATACAGATTTTTATAACAGGATTGCATTCCATTCATACTTTCCTTTCATATCTCAAACATGCAAAAGATAAGGGAAAAAGTATCAGGATAATCCTAGGTGTCATAAGAAACTGCAAACATAATGGTCTTGAGTTTCTTTTTAAATTTTATAAACCTTCTGATGCTTCAGACGGCATTTCATTGATGAAGGGAGTTCCAAATTTTTTCGCATTATAACCATCCCTTTTTAAAATGTCTCAGCCAATTTCAAACATAGGTCTGAATCGATTAATAGGAGAACAAGTAAAGTAAAAACTTTGTGGGAACATGGTTGGTCTCAGAAATTTAAAAATCATCAAAATGCAATACACTTGAAAGAAAGTCATTTTTTAAATTGATTGTATTTTTTTAACAAATGAATAATATTCATTTCAAATTTAGAATTTCACAAAAGCTGAAATTACTGCAGTTATATACAAAAGATAATAAGGGGCAAAGAGAGAGAGAGAGAGAGAGAGAGAGAGGGAAGAAGAAGCGTGATACTGTGCTGTATCTCAAAGTAATAGCTTGCTCCCTTCTCTCCAATATAACTCTCTAGTTGTGAAATACCGATGATCAAGGAAGGATGCTGGTTTTTCCTATTCTTCATCCATTGCAGATAATAGTTTAAGCTAAAAAGAAAAGATTTACTTCAGTATAAATACCTTAATTAAATTTAAGGTAGGTAAGCTAAGAAGGAACACTGAGATTAAAAAACCAGCAGCTTGACTCTAGCCCTTTTATTAAACCTTTTTGAAAAGCTGTCTATTGCTTTACCATCTTGCAGGAGTCAGTGGGTTGGATGGAGAAGACCCTACCAAATCTGTGATGGTTCTTGCAGCCACAAACTTTCCTTGGGACCTGGATGAAGCTTTGAGGAGACGCTTAGAGAAAAGAATCTACATTCCTTTACCAGATGGTATGTAAAAGCCCAATTCTAATGGCTTGTATTGTAAAGGCAATGTCTGCAGCTCTAACTTAATTTAGTTTTTATCAAGACTATAGAACTTTGAAATCTCATTTTGATCTTATTTTAACCTATAAAGTGATGGCCAGTCGATTAAATAAAGGGGAATTTCCTCTCAAGCACAAAAGCTTTGTGAAATTATGATACAAAACTTAATATGTGGTGCCTCTAGGGTTGAATGATGTCTGAGATTGAATTTTCAGTGTTGCATCAACATAAATTTACAATTTTTTATTTCTTTTGCCAGAAAAAAAGGTCATATAAAGTTACTTGCAAGTCACATAAAGACACCTTCTGTCTAATTGTGGACTGACAAATTTTTGGGTATATAATTAGTATACTCCAAACACTTGCTGCATTGCCTAAAAACACATTATGAAATTGGGATTGTCAATTGTTGATTCGATAACCGTAATTTATTGAAAGTTACTGTTGTACAATGGGAAGACGAGCCTGTTGTGTTAAACTTAAAGCTGTTAAAAAAAAAATATCTCTCAATCTAACTGAAAGTGTCAACCCATAATGATAAAGCTTTGACATTGAAAACAATAACAAAATATTTTTTATAAACCCTAGTCAAGCAGGATCAGATGTTTGCTGAAACATGGAGGACATGTAAATTTTTCAGGCTTTGAAAGAACTGCTGACATGTAAAAAAGGTGGAACCTATGAATAAAGAAAAGTTACCTTGAAGATTTGACTTAACCTTTTTTGCCCAGGAACCTTCAAAGTTGATGGTTTTAACAAAGCTGGATTCATTATTGGCAAGGGCACTTTTATGGAACCCTTACAAACTTCAGCGCTTTAACTTTTTTACTTTTCATAAGGTGCCTTATTAGTTGATTAAAAAGAATCAAAATCCATGGAAAAAACGACTGCTTGTGAAAAATCTGTGGCAAAGTTGTTGGACTGATATTTGAAGCATACCAATAATTGAAAGGTCCTTTGCTAAAATAAAAACCTTGTGGCTAAAAAATAGAGAAATGGCAGACTGCATTAACAGAAGTCATCGTAAACAAAATTTTAATGTTTTGTCATGGTGGTACTTCTAAGATGGCAAAGAAGAAAGGGAAACTTTTAGCACACAGAGCAACCTACCAATCCTGATTTCAATATTTGAATATCAGGACTACTAAATAAGGATTACAGATGATATAGAGTAGACCTCAGATCCAACGAACTTTGTAGGAAAATATAAAGAGTTTGTTGAAGCTAGGGTTTGTTGAAAGCTAGGTATCTTTAAAGTAACCCAAAACGAACCAAACCAAAGAGGAAAAGTCTACACTATCCATCAACCTTCAAACATTATTTAAAACTACAAAGAACATAACACGCGCAAGTTTTTGCAATGCTAGCCGGTTTTCTTTAAATTTAATATTGTGAAAGCTATATCGTTGATGAAGTGAAAATCATATCAGAAAAAAGGCTAAAAAGACTAACCTGTAGTTTCAGTTTCACTTCTAGTTCGATGGAAACAAGGCTAGTCAGAAATAGGTTTGTTCTATACAAGGAAATTTGTAAAGGTTAAAGAAGAGAAAAAATCAGGGTTTTTTTTTCCGGTCTTTGAATGCAAGAGTTTGTTGAGTACAAGGTTTTTAGATACAAGGTCCACTGTATAACTTCTGAAATAACCATGGCTCTGGAAGTTTTTCTGCAATCAGTAAACAAACTTAATTTGGAGGAAAACTAAGTCTATATGAAGAAGTTTTTCGCAAATATACTGATACTATCTTATGTATTAACCAAATATGAGGTAAAATATTTGAGGGTTAATAATTACAACCCTTTTCTTTTCATATGCAAAGAAAACTTGAACTTTATCTTGCTTGTAGATTTTTTTGAAAAAGTTATATAGCTGATTATATTTCATTACTCTTTTATTTTGTTGGCTTATTTTAAAACTTTTTTGTGTCAGGTTTTTAGCCCCATGAATTAAGATAAAGCGATTTCGCACCCCTTGACAGGCAAATAATTTCAACAACTTAAAACAGACTTCTTTTTTCTTTGTGGTGGGGCTTAAAAGTAATGTAAGAGGCCTATGCTACTTTACAGGTTAACCTTGTAGTTTTATTTTTGAATACTGAAAAATTCTGGGAAACAAAAAGACCCCAAGATACTGGGGAACTTAATTGTTAGGAAAATTTGAATGAAATACATGCAGGAGCTTGCCTATCTGTGCCATGATATTTGCAAATGTTGAGAATCCCTTGAGTTCTAGGTTTAACTCTTTCAAAAGTTGCAGCTTAAGAAAATAGAGTTGTGTGGGGTTGCCTTACACCCCAGAGTAAAATTCAGGGATGTCCTTTTTCAGGTTTTAGCCAAATTATTCTGGCTTGCTTGTAATTTTTATAAAAATTCCAAACTATGGGTGTTGTGTATTCAGTCTGGGTTGATTTTGTATAGAGCCTGAGGGCAGGCAAAAGAAGTTCATTTTTTTAAATTTGTCTTGAGGACATCCCTGTAAAGTTTCTGGTTGACAATAATTTTAAAGCAGTTTTTTGTTTGTAAAACACATTTGTCTAAATAAGAATTGAAATTCGTTTGATATCTTTTTAGCCGCTGGGCGTCGCCAGCTGCTGGATATCAACCTGAAGGAGGTGGAAGTAGGTGCTGATGTTGACCTGGACAAAATTGCTGAGATGGCAGAAGGTTACTCTGGTGCAGACATTACTTGTGTCTGCAGGTAAGTTAATACTGTAGAAACGTAAAATGGATTAGGATCAAAGTATGCTTACTTTATCTGTAAAAACATTGTAACGGTAGTTATGATACTGCTATGTTAAAATAGCAAACATGTAAAAGGGGGGAGGGGGTAACCCAAATTTTCTATAAAAAGGTCTTTTGGCAATCTGGTAGTAAAAAGTTCCTAGCTTAGTGCTTTCCTCTTAATTAATTTCTAGATTATACTACCTTGAATTATTTTGTTTCTTTGGGGCAATTAAAGTATATTTTCAGTATCTATTGCAAGATAGCTTCTGCTTGAAGTATTTGAGGTAGGAAAAAAAACAACTCTGCTTTAAATAAAAGGATAAGGATTAGATAGCACAAGATTAGATAGAAACAAATAGCCACTATTCTTGAGCTACAGTTACAACTTAGGTTGAAAAAAAAAGAATAAATTATCAACCCTCTTCTTATCTTTGTCATTTGTGGATGTGTGGGTCTATTTGTCATACTTTGTTTGTTCCTTGCTTTAGTCACCAAACTCTACTTTAGGCAGATAAGTGTTAATCATAACTTTTATAACAATGCTAACGACAAAACAAATTTAAAACAGCAAGTTTTTGTTGCTTGATTGGTATAGTTCAAAAGGACGTGACTACTTCTATTCGCAGGGATGCAGCTATGATGTCATTCCGTCGCCGGATCAGTGGCCTCAGGCCTGATGAAGTGCGTAACATCCCCAAACATGAGCTGACCATGCCCACAACCAACGAGGACTTTGTTGAAGCCCTGAAGAAAGTCAACAAAAGTGTATCCCAGGAGGATCTTGAAAAGTACAAAAAGTGGATGGAAGAGTATGGATCCGTGTAAGACGAACCTGTGTTACCTAAACATCTGGTTATAACGGACTTTTTACTTCCATCTGTTTGGAAGGAAGATGTGTTTTGTGGTTTTCTAGATTTGAGCTGTGCTCAACAATCCAGCGATGCAAAGTTTCTTGTTTTGACATAAGTCATGTTAACTGGTTTAAATTAATACTTTATTATTATTATTGATGCTTAAGTCGAATCTATTTTAGCATTTGTTTCTTTGTAAACTATCCTTTAACTTGAAATTCTGATATTTCTAACTGAATTAGCTCTTTCCAAACACTCTAGACTTTAGCGGACTGCACTGTATTTGACAAAAGATACAGATAAGTAAGCAGTGTTATCTTTGACATTCAATACACATTTGATCAGACAGCAAGATTAATATGTCTCATGTTTAGGCTGTCATAATATATTTTTTTTTACTTTAGAAGAGCTTTTTTTTTAAAGCTTTGGACATTCTAAAACTATTATTTACTTATGTTCAGTTACATGAATGTAACTTCTTGTGCTGGATGCATTCCAGATGAAGAATTTTTCAGAGGGGATAAATACAAAATCGTCAAAATTTTGTTTCGCTGCTGAAGGTTATCCTCAAAAGATGAAAATTTTTCAGATTCTTGGAAAAAGAACTCACTTAAGTTAAGGTTTAAGGCAAAAAAAAAATGAGATAAATTTGTTTGGGCTGTATTCTTTAGTTGCATAAAAAGGGGCTTTTTCTTCTTTCCTCTAAATGAGAATTGTTCAAACAGTTCAATAAAATTTTTAACTTCGATGATTGAAATACTGAAAGTTATAGGCCCTTCTCAGAAATGCATGCTTTTAAAAAAAATACTCCAATGTTATTCCATTTTTTTTTTAAGTAAGCAAATCTGAAACAAATCGATGTTTTGTCAACTTTTTAGGGAAATCAAATAAGAAAATGCTCTTCTTGTTTTATATATATATTGAGTGAACCGCGTAATTCCAGTCATTTGAGAGTGTTTCTAATTCTGGTGATTTGAAATGTTCATAAGTGTGTATATCTACGTAAAAAAAAAATAAAGAAAATTTTTTTCCAGTCACTGCAGGTATGGAAAAAGGCAAAAATCCGTCAATTTTGTGTTGATACGTGGGGTAGTGCATCATTCCTGGGACATGTACCAAAACTGGTTATTTTTAGGCTAAATCATGAAGAATTTTTTTGCTCCGATTTTGAGTTTTTCAATATTTAGTGGACCTTGCATCCAACAACCTTGGACTCAAACTGTGTCAAAGAACCCTTGCATTCAACGAACTGAAATAGAGTTCCAATTTTTTCTCTTCTTTAAGCTTAATAAATGTCCTTCTTTAGAACAAAATAATTTCAGACTAACTACGTTTTCAGTGATTAGAATTGGAACTGAAACTAATGGTTGGTCTTTTTAGGCTTTTTTTTTCTTGTACGTTGTTCACTTAATCAATGGTACTGCTATCATGGTATCAAAGAGAGAGAAATTAGAATATCAGAAAACTGGCATGCATTGCAAAAACTTGTAGCAGTACAATGTATGTGTGTTCTATTCTTTCTAGTTTTAATTAAGGTTTCAGGGTCAATAAATAGTGTATATTTTTCTTCTTTAGTTCGTTTTGGGTTACTTTAACAAGACACTTTGCTTTCAACAAACCTTGACTTCAACAAACTTTCTACATTTTCCCGCAAAATTCATTGGATCCGAGTTCCACTGTATATGCCAGTCAAAATATTGATCTAGATAAAGCACAGCACAGGAACTTCACACCTTATTAAGCAATAAACTGCGTGCGCTTATTTGATAGAGACCAACTTTAGTTAGTGTTTCCAGGCCAAGATCAGTAGTAGAACTAATCTGGGCTCATTCTGTATTTATCTTCAGGTCGCTCGGGAAGCTTAGGAGAAATGGATCTCAGAACTTAGGCTAGCCATAGTTCTAAGTTATGTAAAGTAACAATCTGAGTTACGATAGCGTCTTTTGTGATAATCTGGCAGGCGTTGCGGCAGAAAACTCATGATTTAGAATCAAAAGAGAAGGTAGAGGAAGAAGAAGAGACAGACAGACATGTATAAACAAAGATGTAAAGACAGAGTGAAATGGAAAGAGAGAGATGGGGGGAAGGGATGTAGAACTAGAAGTGAACTGGAATAAGCATGGTTATAGTGAGATTTATAAAATGAAGAGAAGGGGTTGGGAGCAAACTCATACAGCATTAGACGGGCGGAAACTAAGCCTACGGTTAGAACAAGACAGGTAAATTAATATCTATAATCAACACCACATAATTTTGAGAAGAAAAAAAAGGAAGGGAAGTTTTATTGGAGCCGAGTTCATTCTCACATTTAACCCGCAAAATCACAGGCATTTTTACTAGTATATTCCAGGCTTTTGTAAAGAAACAATGTGGAATATAATTATCCATAGTCTCTTTGAGAGCATAGGGCACCTAAAAAGTTCCTCCATTTACAATCACATCTTTCCTGCGTGAGTCAATTGAGCTCGTTCCATGTCTTTCCTGACTCAAATCTTTCACTTTAATTTGTTTCAACTGATCTGCTCAAGGTGCCAACTACCATGTGGTCTTTCTTTCTTTCTCGCCCCTTGTGGATTCCACATGAGAGCAATTAGTGGATGTTGAGATTTGCTCATTCTTACTAATCTAAGGACTTGTCCAAGCCATCCCCATCTTCTTTTCTTTACTTCCTCTACAATCGGTTGTATGCCAGTTTGTTCACTTTCAACTATTTGCTTGTTTGTAGTCCTATGCTCCCAGCGAATTTCCAAAATTCTCCTATGAGTAAGACATAGCCCCTCAAAATCCTGAGTTTGCTTTCAATACTTCGCTTATTTTGCCATGTCTCTGAGGCATACAATAAAACCTTGCACATTAGATGAGTGCAATTTCAGTTCTATAGGTTTATTTGTCCTGTTGAACTTCGCAAAGACACAGGTTAATTTTGGTCCGACTATTTTATGCTCTATTTCTAGTAATAGTATTAGCTCTTCTTTCTCTAACATCAATTTTCCCTAACAATGAACTTTGGAGTCAAAGATACCGCTGTGTGGGTTTTGTGATGGTAGCTGGCTGTGCTCAGTGACTTTCTCATAAGGGTTACACCCATGGAGAAGTGAAACTTCCATAGAGTTGAAGGAAAATCTTCTATAGGAGTCAATAAAAACTTTACCAACTTCAAGTTATGACGTGTACATATCTATCAAATCTAACAAGTAAAAAGAAAAAGCCTTTGAGAATGCTTTAAATTATGAAAATTTGAAACTGTGAAACTAAAATTTTGGAGATTAACCTGTATTCGAAGATGACTAGAAAATATATTCTTAAAAAACATCAACCTGGCAGATTTTTCTATTTTTTGTTGTTGTTAATGTTGTTGTCATTATCTTTTGCAGTATAAATTTATGGGTAAGTCCATCAAAAATGTAGTTATACATGACTGTCACAAGAGTAAAGAAATTGTTGACTGAAAATATTCTACCATTTTTTAAATAAATAATATTAATTATATACATCTATATAGGCCTATTACTTGATTAAAGTATTAAGCCCAGGTTCACATGTCGTGTATCCCAAATGCCAGA
>BMAT01011516.1:36387-54342 GCA_019649035.1 Elysia marginata | reverse complement strand
ACCAGTTTTGTTTACTATCTACACCCAGCCATTGGCTAGGGTATTAAACAATTTTGGCCTTAAGTATCACTTTAACGCTGATGATAGTCAAATTTACGGTTCATGCCAACCAGAAAACATTGATCAGCGACCTGATAAATACAATAGAACTGTGGGTTTCATCGGTAAAAACCTGGATGAATGAAAATAAACTAGTTCTCAATGAAGACAAGACAAAGATCTTATTGGCCGGCGGTGCAAAAACTAAGTCCAAGATTGATACCAACTGCTTAAAGATTGGAACGAATTCCATAAATTGTTCAGATAATGTCAAAAACTTGGGAATTCTTTTTGATTCAGAACCCTCGATGTCTTTTGCTGTTAACCAGGTTGCAAAGAAACTGCTTTTTTTTTAGATTCACAATATCAGTAAGATTAGACATTTTTTGCCAACCGATATCGCTGCACTGCTTGTTAACACACTTGTTTTATCAAAGTTAGACTACTGCAACTCCTTGTTTTACGGCGCATAAAAAAAATTAGGAAGCTTCAGATAGCCCAGAATAGCGCAGCAAGATTAGTCTGCAAAAAGCGAAAAAAAAAAAAGATCATGAAACTCCTCTTTTGGAGGCGCTGCAATGGTTGACAGTCGAAAAAAGAATAAATTATTGTCTGTAAAATTTTAACAATATGTCACAAATCCTTGCACGGAAAGTATCTATATACGCACCGACGCGTTCCCTCAGATCTTCAACCGATGCTTTCAGATTAGCCACCCCCAAAACAAAATTGAAAACCATGGGGGATAAATCTTTTTTATCATCGGCACCCAAACTATGGAACTCTCTTCCAAATTATTTAAGAGAGATCAATTCAGTTGACCTGTTTAAAAAGAAATCAAAAACCTATCTTTTCACATTACCCTTATGATCTCTTTAATGCTTTAGATCAAAAACCTATCTTTTCACATTACCCTTATGATCTCTTTAATGCTTTAGTTGAACTGATTGCATCTGACGACATTTTTAAAGGTTTTTGGAAATAGTGATTCTTTTACCTAACAGTTTTTTAGTCATGCTTATATATACATACATATAATTACTGTGATATCTTAAATTGTAATATTTTGCATTCTATTGATCTTTGCCTGATTTTAGTTTCATTAGAATACATTTTATATGCCTTTGTATTGTATGTAAAACATAATTTTATATACTCTTATACTTTTTAATTGTAAAGCGCGCTGAGCCTGAACTTTTTGGGGGTAGAGCGCTATAGAAATGATATTTTATTATTATTTTTCATGCGAATTTAGACATTAAGCCAAGCAGAACTTTTTCTCGAAAGACCATAAAATTTGAAAATCCAAGATGACCGCCAAGACGAAAAATATGAACAAATATTGTCATATATTTGAAAATATATAACACAAAAACTCAAATGAAGTGTCTTTTGGCATGTTTTAAGTCATATGGAATTGAATAGAACTGTTATTAAGTTTACAAAATATATATATTCTAAAAAGCACCCAATATTGATATCAGTAAAGGTCTTCATTTTGTCAAAGAGTGATTTTTAGAGCGTGGTTGTAAAAGTAGCTGAGATTCATATATTTCTAGTGACCTGGCAAAGAGGGACCACAGTTGTTCAAGAGTACCTCTCTCTGTAAAAAATGAAGGCATGAAATCTAAGACTATCTATGTGAAAAACTCTTAATTTGATTTCGAATAACTATTACTTTGCAACGATAAAGACTTACAAATTATGGAATTTTTGAACAATTGCAGTCCCACCAGACTTTACCAGGTCAATGGAAGTATATCGATATCAACTACTTTAACAGTAGTGATTACTTTTATATTCAGTAAGATGTAATTTTTTCTCTGTATATAATATTTTAGCCCTCTTTTTAATTAAAATGAATATTTGAAAAAAAGACATTGATTTGTTACTGAATATAAAAGTTTGATGATAATACTTGTAACTTAAAGTACTGTCCCCTAGTTGATAATATTTCTGTCGACCTGAAAAAGTCTCGAGGAGTCGCAATTGTTCAAGACTATCCAAATTCATTTTCAATTTCAGCGTTGCAAAATTCAATTTTTAAAAAAGGAGTAAAATGTCATATCATAGTCATACCTGGGTGGGCAGGATTTCCACACGCTGACACTGGGCTGCCACTATTGATTATCCTGCAAAAGAAAAAAATGTCCATGGGGGCGGGAGGGGGAGTGGCGGTCAGGCTTAGTTTAAAGTTTAAGTTAACTTCAGATAGGTTGAGACGGCACATGACAGGAAATTTTTAACTGACAGCGCCCCTTCCCTAATAATGGCTAATCTTCATAGACTTTCTTACAAAGCCGAAGCCCCCACCCCTCTCCTCTGCAGTATTAGTTTTTCATCTATAATTTTTTAGGCCTCCTGTCATATAGATTAATTATTTTAACGACACTTAATGTTTAAATTACAGCCGAAACCATCTGATCTACCAACTCTTATCATATGATAATTAATAAGATTCCTGTTAATCAATCATTCAATGAGACAAGTTCCTTGATAAAAAAAATACTCCTTCAGTCTTTGGTAACACGAAAACTGTTGTAAGTATGAATTACATAGTGAATGAAATAATATCAGCAAAAAGAACAAGCTGAAAAGGTGGGGTTAGTAATAATATTAAAATAGAAAACAGCTAAAGATATTTTCTATATCTATAATTGTCTAATACTAATTAGGACCGACCTAGCTTCTCTTGAAAGTTAGGTTGTCAACGGAAGAGCAAACAAATCAAGATGGAAAGCATAGAGTGGCGCAAGATAGTGCCGCAGAGTGCAACCCATAGGAAAAAATGTTTTACGCACAGCAAGAGAGTGTGTAATGACGAAAGAGCTCCATCAAAGATTAGAGGATGATGTCGAAAAAAGTACTCCGCCAACTTGCTGCGAAGAGACTACAAGACAAAGCATAATTGTAACATTAAGAATAAATAGAAAAAGCGAATAGAGAGCATACAAGATAAGTAAAGGGATAAAACCATAGTGAAGGAATCGATAAAAAATCATACGATGACAGAAAGCCACAACAGGAGCTACACAATAGACAAAGGAAAAAGTGAAGAACCAAAAGCAAATACAAGGTGAGCTAGATAAAAAGCTTAGTGCCCTGAATTAGTAATAGGCAATCTACAAGATAACAAATACATATAACTAAGAGAGAAATCAATAGATGGAGGCTCAAAACTTACAGTAAATGTTCAAAATAATGAAAAACGCTTTAGGTGATAGAGCTATATTTTTATGTATTAAAGAAAAAAATAATAAAAATATGATTTGGGCTGTTTCATACAAGTGTTGCTTAGCGATAATGATTATGAATTCTTCTTCTTCTTCTTCTTCTTCTTCTTCTTCTTCTTCTTCTTTCATCCTCGACAGTCCTAGATGGTGATGGATGCGATCATAATTAACTCTGCAATTATCCGCAAATCGATCTGGGAGCCATAGCGCTTCTGCAGCAAGGACGTCACCTGGGGCCATCATATTCTGTTGAAGTGGAAGCTGTCCTGCAGGATATGCTGCATGTCCTGGTTATCTGCTCCACATTGGTACCTTGGGCTCTCTCCTGTCTTAAAAACTTTGTACATGTATAAGTTCAGATGGTTGTGTCGATTTCTCAAACTGAAGATTGTTGTGAAAAGGATGATAGTCGCTTCCCCTTTAACCTATGTTGTGTTCACGGTGGTTTTAATTTCCCGTAGCCAATTTGCCTCGGCAAAAAGTTGTGGTCAATAAGTTTATCACATCAGCTCTGTAGGCGGGCGCCGCTTGCTTCCCTCCAAAACGACGAGTTATAAGCGCGGCCCTATCATGGCGCAACAAAGTGTGATGGGGAGGGGGGTGGGGAGGACAAACGTTCTTACATGCGTAACTATCCAATGCCGGCAGGAATCAGTTTAATTTATCCTCATGAAATCAAATTAAACGACCAGGACAGAAGCTTAGTGACTGTTATGATGATCGAATTTCACATCTAAAGTTGGCTAAGTGATGGGCAACCTACAGTTTTGAAAAAGTTTTTATCTCTAATTTTTAAAAGCCATGTCATGCATCATAAATGATGTTTTTTTTTAAAATAAGAATAATTATACAATATTGAAAATGTTTTGTAAAAAAGACAGTAAGCGTTGGGATTACTTTTTATTGTGTGGCAGTCGCTGTCGTACTGTTAACCGATGGCAGAAGTAGTAATAACTGGCACTAGCGGCATTATTGTTTACGCGTAGTTTTGGAAACACCAATAGTAGTGGTTGTAAGGAGTACAAGCGGTAGAAATGTAGTTTTGGAAGCATCAGTGGCGATTGAATCCCCAATAAGCACTTGTCACATTGGTATTGTAGGTAATATAATAGTTTTGGAGGCACTTATAGCAGTGGCAACAGCAATGACAGTAACAGTAGCAGTAGTGACACTAGTCATACTCTCTCTCCCTTCCCCTCCCTCTCTCTCTCCATCCCTATCTCTCTCTTCTTTTAACCTTTTTTAATGCTCAGTGAATTAACTCTCAAATCTCCCACTCTATCTTTTCCTGTTTCTGCTTGTATTTACAACCCAATGCAGTTGCCAGTGCTTTTGTATAAGTGGCAATTTTTTCTGTCCCTCCCCCTTCTGCCTGTTTGTCTGACTGTCTGTCTCTCTCTGTCTGTCTTTTTTAAATGAATAAAATCATTAACTCTTCAATCTATATTTCTCACTGCCACACCTTTCAGTTTTTTTTTATCACCATTTAGTAGATTAACTTTTGTAATCTTCCCCCAATTTCTCTCACTTTCTCCCTTCTCTCTTTTTGTTAAGTAGATCTGGTCATTAATTCCTCAATTTCTATTTCTGACTGTCTCCCCTTTCAGTTTTTGTTCATCGTTTTCTCCCCCAATCTCTCTCTCTCTCTCTCTCTCTCTCTCTCTCTCTCTCTCGTCCTGTCTCATCCAATATTATTTTTCAGGCAATTAAACTTCCCGTCCCTCTTTTTCTCCATCTGTATCTCTCCCCATCCCCCAACTCTCTCACTCTAATGTGATAACGCTAAGTTTATTTACGCAGATATTTGCGTCAACTATGCACTGAGATGATCAGCCCTGTGACTTAAATTAGATGCATAGCCGTGGCTGTGGCCCAACTGCGTAGGACGATGTCACATTGTCAGTGTTCAACGTCCTTGACTTCTGACCCACCCCTGGCTGATTTTTTTTTATTATGTCAGACTCCGAACTAGCCTAGTTTGGGTTCGATTAGGTCATGTAGTTTTTAGGCCATTTGAATCCAGGTTCTCATTTCTGACACTAAAAGCTGTCACCCAGTCACTTGACTAGCCTCATTCAGAGTTCAAATGCGAGGGGACATCCAGAAAATTTAAGATCCTACCTTGTGGCATTATAATAGGATCGTAAAATAAAGTTATTAGCGGTTAATATAGCTACCTAGATCTAGATTTCTAGATTATAAGTCGTGGGATCTAAACCCATAGTGATAGTTATGAAACATATTATTATTATAAAACAAGGTAGATGTAAATCTATAGATCTATCAAGATCTAGATCTATGTAGAGCTAGTTCTAGATCGGTATAGAACATTGAATCTAGAACTAGATCGCTATAGAACATTGAATCTAGAACTAGATCTAGACTTCTAGGCTTGATCTGTTCGTGTTACATTCTACTCATAGTTTTGTCTCTAGAGCTCCTTGCATTCCACTGTACCACTTAGAATCTACCCATCAAGGATTTGAAGGTAATTGAGAAGCCCTATTATTATCCCTCTTGTTGTTCTACCTAGTTGTAGATCTAAATTTCGTGACCTTAATTTTTTTAATTTTTTCCCTTCTAGATCTAGATTCTACAGATTTTCTTTTCGATTTTTGTATTAAAGCTTGATGGCTATCTATTCTATAGGCTACACCTTCCACCCTGATTTCTAGTCTTACTCTCACTCTCTTGGTAAAGATTTTAAATGCTTTGCTAGTCATAGACTTTGACTTATAAATGTACTGTGACTTTTTGCGCTTATGGCTTAGGATGTGTAAATGTGTTTAGGCAAGGCGAGCCCAACATGCAGTGCATCATGATGTAAGCCCCTAATAATTGAGGTCATGTTAGGCGGGCTTGTAATTTAACATTCTCATTAGGTGTTGTATTTAAATATAGTAACAATAACAGGAGAGGGTACATGTATGCAAACGCTAGGCAGACATGTCAAAACACTTTATCACTATCAGGCGGTTGAGCAGCCAGGATGACGAAGAACTTTTTTGCAGAAGCACTGTAACAGTGTAAGGTTTGCGTTTCACAGTCACTTCTTGCGGCTCAGTCCAACGATTATATTTTATGATAGGAATATATAGCAGAGAGAATTGAATAGCGACGAAGAGGGAGAACTGAGCCTAGAATGCTTTAAACAACAGTGAGACTAACAAAAGCGTACATGCGAATAGAGCTGGTTACAAACAAAGCATGTATAGGCCTAGTGGTTTAGTGTAGGCTGTAGTACTTGCCGCTATGATGTTTTGAATTTACCGGCTCTATTTCTGTTGCTATGCAGCCATGCGTATACTCTTCTAGCCAGTTGGCTCGGCTCTCTTGCTCTCCAAAATCATTGATATAATTATAACGGTTCTAGGCATAGATCTTTCATCCACCCTGCCACCATTTTATAAAACTTTTAGTCCTAGGCCTGTGACTTTCCTATCCATCAAAACTGACAGGTTTTCAATGTTATGTTTTTCCTCATTTCTTTAAAATGAAATTAAGAGAAGTTTTGTGTAAAATTTTCAATAGTAGGCTGTCATGCTTTGTAGTAAAATGAGAAGATTCATACAGGGTTTACAAATGAGCTTTTTATGACAACCTTGTTTCTTTGCTAATAATATCCTAGGCCCTACTTTAAATACTTTGCCCACCATCTCATGACAATCACAACATAACTCAGTCCAAATAAAAATCTTTCGCAGGATTTCCCCACTGGGGTGCCACTATAAAGAAACTGTTCTTAATAATTTTTTTTATCTGCAGTGTTAAAAGTCTTAACTGCATCTATATATGCGGTTTTTTATTTTGAAAAAATCAGATGAGATAGAATTTGTGGCACTCATTAACAATTGCAGACCCTCAAGACTTTGCCAGGTCAATAGAAATATATATTGATATCGATTCCTTCATTTCATCAAAGAGTTTAAGAACGCAGCTAAACTTTGATATTGATATATTTCTATCTCAACCCTGTCAAAGACTCGAGGGACAGCAACTCACAAAAAAGTAAATTAAAAGCAAGCAAAAAGGAATGGAATCTTTGACTTTTAGAAGTAACTGTGCCTATAGGTTTCATGATCTCTCAGCTTAGAATAGAGTTTGAAATGGGAAGAATAAGAAAATAATTACATGAGAATTAACTAGCTAGTTTCAAACTATGCAGAAAATCTGAAGTGTTGGTCTTTATTCTCATATTTGTAATCTTTAGATCATACTGGTGAATTTTATAAGATAGATTAGTGTTAATTCTAAATATATTTGTAAAAATCTAAAAAGAGCAGTTAAACCAGATGACAGACTGTGAGACAGGTTTCACGAGTCTTATCAAATCCTTCCACTTAAATTGAAATGGTTATGAGCTTTAACTGTAGTTTAATCAAGTGAGAGAGTAAAGAATGAAGCAGTGCCAAAATATTAACCTGTAATGTGAAGTTGGAATTAAATAAAACTGAGCATAGGTTTATAACTTTTTATTACAATAAACCTTATCTTGAAAAAAAAAAATTCTAAACCTAGCATATTAGATTCCAAGGAAGACTTCTATGTCAGGGTGCCACTATTTGTCTTGAAATGGAACATCTAGATCTTTTATTCATTTTGTCTGTAATGTTTATTTACCCCTTTCGTTATCTGCCTATTTTCATACTTTTTGCTGCATTTTGGTTTTATAAAAGTCTCTTACAGTTACAAGGAGCAAATTTAAAGTTTCGTAAAAGAACACGAATTAAAAAAAAAAACACGCTTAAGTCAAGTGCAGGTGGCAGATACATGTTGTCGAGCACTTTCACTCTCACGACATTTGGCCGGAATAACAAGACTTGCAAAGTTTTATTCAACTATTAAAAGTTATACAAGGATTATAATACAGAACTATCAAATCAATACACGGACTGAAACATGTATTCTCTTCAAAAGACAAACTTAGACTAACTGAACGAGCATGCAAATAGGCATCAAATAGAAAAGCAAAGTTTAGTAGATTGGGGGTGGGTGTACAGTTCACTGACTTGAAATAAAGGACTTAAAGGGGTAGAGGAGCATCGCTGATGCACCTTATCAAAGAGATGGGCTTGACAAAGAGACCCCTTTTCCTGTTTGTGCTTATCTTATAGCAGGATTGGTGGCAGTAAATTCTTCCTGACCACAAACTGTACCTGGCGACCCCGCATTCGTTCTTTCGCTTTCTCTCTATCCTGCATTTCTCTCTCGCTCTTTTCTTTAATTCACAACACATGTCATGGTCATTGATCTTTTAAAATCATAAATGTGTTTCTTTTTGTGCAGGCGAAGCAAAACAAACATTGAAACATGCCTGAGAAGCCTGAATTCTCCTTTAGACAAACATTGCATATGCGGAGAAACTTCATCGGGTGAGTGAATGCAAGAAGACTGTTTTGTTTAAGAAGAGACATCTGGATAGCCATTTATCATAAATTTAAAACCTCACAAATCAAATGGCTTGGGAATGAAGAAAAACTAAGAGTTCAGAGGATTTGAATTGTAGTTAATATTATACTCAAATTACTTATCTACTTCCCTGTTCTCAAATCAATTACATGTTATCTTATATATCACTTTCTTCTCTCAGTCTCACCCCACCCTTTCAGGCTTGTAAAAACAAAATGATATCAGGACCATAGACACATCTGTGTGGGTTTATATATTAGAACTTTGCATGTGCAGTGAGTGTAAATCATAAACCTTGCATGCTTTGAAGATTTGAGACCTTTAAGGATCAGAAGGAAAAACCTCATCAGGCCCCTATGTAAATTTATTAGAGAATGCAACACCATTAACTTGAAATTATAAAAATCAGAATGATGTAAACCTTACACCCAATAACAATCAACATTGAATTTTAGGAATTTTGAACTATATATCAGACTTTTATTTCTTTCTTAGAGGTTTCCACGGTTATATATATCAGTATTATGAGTATATTAGATATTCTAATAGTGAAAAATGTATGCATTATGTATTCAAATTCATAAAATATTTTGAAGTTTCATACTAACTGTTATACTCCCACAGTTTTTTAACTTTTTATTTAAGATTTTGCCATTATTATCTCTGAAACTCTTTTTTTATAAGGAGGTCCTGCAAACTACATTTTGAAGCTGCTCCGCTGAAAATAGCAAGAGCATCACGCCAATACCTTTATGATGATACTGGTCAAGAATACTTGGATTGTGTCAACAATACTTCTCACGGTGAGCTTGATTATCATCTTACAAGAAAATCTGTTATGCCTGCATATTTGATATTTGGGGCAAAGACAGTATATTGCAAGTATTGTAAATTGTTGTTGCGATCTATTTTAGAAGAAACAATTCACCAGTATTTAATACCTTGCTTGTACCATGTTATCTGATTTGAGGTGTTGAGGAAAAAGTTGAGTGTCTCATTTTCACACATAATTACACAGAAATATTCTGTTTCTTGTCTTGTACATCTAATGGCCAATGAAAGCCTAACTCTAGCTTTATTCTTTGTTAACTGTCTAGAAAGTAACGTAATTGCCAGGGTCTAAAAATGAAGGTTCAGATCTAAGTCTATTCCAAGTTTTTAACAAACCCTATAAGCTTCCCTAAATGAGGGGGAAACAAAGCAAAAATATTGTATTACTTGTGTATGTTCGTGTGAGGTTGATGTTCATATCAACTTAGCAACAAAGCCAAGGCCATAGCCTTATTAGATGATGGTAATGCTTCAGGAGGCAGTTAAAAAAATAAATCTTGGCCTAGTATCAAAACGTCAATATCAGATGACTGAGATGTGAGGAGCAATATGACAGGCCTAATACACTAAAATACACTAAGGATTGTAAATGGGTTCTGTAATGGACCGGATTGCCAACTGGACTCACAGAGAGGCACCAGGTAAAGCACATCAGGCTAGCGTACTGATAAGGTCTTTCACTGCCAACAGAGGGGTACTTTCCCAAGGACTTAAAGTCAACCCACCAGCCAATCCATAGCTCAATCAAACCCAGGACCTCTCTGTAGGTGACCAGTGTCTTCCACTAGAAGATGACACAGCAAAATTTTAAGTATCGATTTGATTTTGTATATAAATTTTTTCAAGTTCACATTAGGTTATGACGCCTTGATTTTTTTTTGTCTCACAGCGATGCATATAACTAAAATTATACATGTGAGGATTTGTGATCAATTGTATTTCCTTCTGTATTCGTTGGTCTAAAAGTAAGTTTTTTAAAAGTTTGCCGGTCGCCAAATTGCCCATTCTTTAAGTGCGACCTCTGCTTATGTATATGTCTCAGGCATATATGGCATGTTGCAACAAATGAAAATGTTTCATATTACTTTTTCCAGTTGGTCACTGCCATCCGCATGTTGTAGGGGCAGGTCAAGAACAGATGGCAAAGCTCTCCTGCAGCTCTGGTTTTCTGAACGAGCAAGCATCTTTGTATGCCAAACATTTGGTCAGCACCTTGCCAGAGTCACTCTGTGTTTGCTTCTTCTTGTCCTCAGGGTATGATATTCAGTACTTTCTGTCAGCCTATTTGGTCAACTTTTGATGATTTTTATTTTTATTCAAGTGAAAAGCACTATATTTAATTTTGGGGGGGGAAATCGTAAACTTCTTTACCCTGCAAGATTCAATGCACAATTGTAAAGTAAAATTTAGTATATTTACTGTTTCTTTGCTTTTTATTCATCACACAACTAGCTCTCAGAGATCCTTTTTTTTGTATCTCATCAGTTTTACTTTTTAAAAACGTAAGATAAAATAGGGATATAAAGTTAAAAAAGAAAGATACAACCTCTTCAACGCACAAACGGAAAGAGCTAATATTATCTCCTGTTTCCTATGATGTTTTCAATATATGCATAAAATTATGTACAAAGTTAACGCAGAGCAAAATAGCCACATAGAATTGTAGTTTATTTTGGCAAATGAAAGTAAATGCTTGAAAATGTCAGTTTCTTATTAAATTTTCAGTTGACTCCTTCAAAACACATTTTTGTGGACTGCTAAAAAAATTTTGTGTTTTCAAGAGTTTGTGTTAAAAGTAGGTTTGTTATTAACATATTGAGAAAATAAGGAAACACTTTTGACCTACAATTGAGGCAATAACCCTGGGAAAGGATTTTTTTGTGGTTAGGCAAATGGACTTACATTACTAATATTGAAAGCTGTTGTTGTTATTTAATCATTTATTGGAACCATGCATATACCATAAATATAGAAAAGGCTTACATTGTTGTTAAGCTTCAATGGTATAGAAAAGAGTGGTGACTAAATTTGTTTGTGTTAAACCACCAATAAATAATGAAAAATTGGGGATGAGAATTTTCCTTAGTTTTAGCCTAAAGCAAAAAAAATTATTTACAAATACAAATGGGTTGTGTTACATTAAATGTGTGCATACTTTTGTTTTGATCTGAAGAAAAAAGAACTGAAGCCTTTTAACCTCCGGTACTTATTTTCTATTCTAAGGTGAACTAAAGGCCTGTTAATGTATTGAAAAAATTTGAATGATTTGATTTTAATTTTTAGGTCTGAAGCTAATGACCTTGCTCTTCGCTTGGCAGCTGCATACACCAAGAAGAAAGACATTGTATGCTTTGATGGGTAAGCTATTTAATGTACCGGTAATTTGAAATTAAAAAAATATTTATTAGTGTTTGAAACTAATGAATTTGATTCTAATCTTTTTTATCTTTGAGTGGTTTGGTATTGATTACCAAGGGCATCCAGAACAAAGGTATTTTATGCTTTGATGAGGAAACTAATAAATGTAATATGGATATGTAAAATGATTTACAACTGCTGTATTGCAAAGTAGATGAAAGACAAGTAAACCCGTTTGTGCGCACTGTCAGTGTCACGAGGGGTACTGGTGTTTACAAAGATTGGGCAAGCACAGCTGTGACTGCTTATTTTACAGTGGTGTCAACAATCAGATGTACTGAGTTTATGACCCATGCAACCCTCTGTCATAAACTTATGTGCAAAATTCAGTCTTTCTGATGAAAAAACACAGCAGCAAGCAATAAGAATTACTTTTAGATGAAGCGAGCAGGCGCTGTATATTTTTTTAATTTCCAAAAGTCATCTATTATTTTGCCTGTAAAATTGCTTTTTAAGTTATTTATTTGTCCTATGGCCACCCATTTTCCTGGGATCTTGTTCACCATTAAGAGGGCAATATTCTTTAAAATTTTTTTCTGTCTATTCTTTCTTGATTGTCTGAGTTTTCTGATAATAAAAGCTCCTGATTACAAGGTTCTATCTAATGTACAATTTGAATAAACCGCCATTTTTTTATTTGTTAAAATTTAGAATTTCAAATATATGTTGAGCAGTTTCAGGTGAAGAATCAAGCTAGCTTATTGAGCTCTTGCTCTTTCACTTCTGTGTACGTTTGATTTAGTTGATTTAGCAGAATCAAATTTCTTTTCAGAGCTTACCACGGCAATCTTGGGACCTTGGTGGAAATTAGCCCTGTGAGATTCAAACGGCTGGGTTCCAATCACCAACAAAAGGAGTGGGTTCACATTGTAGGTCTTTTCAGGATTTCCTTTGCTAAAGTCGTACATATTCTTTTTATTCCACCCAAAAAGAAGTTAAAATCTCCCTTTATGCAATATTATTTACTTATGAAATATACTTGTGTTTTTCATTAGTTTGTTTTCCATGCCCCTTTTTGTTTTGCGATAGGTTTTCTTTAGTCCAGGTATATTTTAATGTGCCACTTTTCTATTTTGGACATGCATGATCTAGGAGGCTATTTAATTCTTGCTCCTACACAGGCCAGGATATTTTTAAAGAGGGGATAATACTTATTGTAAAATTAACTGCATCGTTACTTTGTTCTAGAATTGGGCCACCTAGCCTAGAGTTAGAATTAACACTGATGCAGATAAAAGAAATGGGTGTAGATGCTCTTCTTCCATGCTTGCCTAAGTTAAGAAAGCTTTAATTGATTATGATATTATGAAATTGCTTAACCTATAAAAAATTTCAGAGAAGATGAAAGCATGTGTGTAAGAAAGTGTACAAGAGATAGAGAGAGAGAGGGAGGGATATTGATTGATAGGTCAGCAAGAGCCAGCTAGCTGATAAGTAAACTATTGTTCTTATTGGGAATGAGATTGTAGCGCAATTTTCAAGCCTGTGTGCAAACTTCCTGTTTGAAGTCAATGGCTTGCAGGCAAGAACAATAATTTGTGCTCTATTCTCATTCCTAATATGATCAAAGAGAGAGAAGAGGAGGTGATAAAAGTGCATTTTAGCCTTTCATCTTATTTTCGGACTTCAGAATGATGCTTACTTGAGGAAGATTTTCGACACTTTTCATAGTCTTTTTGGGATTTCTAATAGCTCTGTTTTTAAAACAACTAGTGAACTGACAATTTTCATGATCAATTCAACAAGTCGGGTGTCAGAAATTCCTTTTTGAAAAAACCCCTTTAAAGGTCTTTCTACAGTTTCTCAATAATTTCAAACCAACAAAAGTTTTAATATCCTTCCATAAGTATTTATAACTTCATTTAATTTTTAATTGAAGTTTAGAGAAATATACGTCTCGCATTCTGTCCAAATGAGTCTCAAGTTGAAAGGCTTAGTTTGGAGATATAGGCTTTTAAAGTTTAGTGGATGTTCAGAAGTAAAAAGTTTTTTATGTTGCATATGGACGCTAAAACCATTTTCTAAACAGTTTTCACACCTAATTGATGTTCAAATTTCATTTTTTTAGATGTTTAATTTTAGTTGGTATGTTTGCTAAGGCCTCAATACCTTTATAGTGGTCTAAACTTTAAATGCTGTTTTCTCCACTTTCTGAAATTTCACAAGTCCTAACCCTGCCAACTTCAAATGGCTATAACTTCATACAGAAGCATGGTAGGGCTTTTCTGATTGTTGTATTTGAAAGTAAAGAAAAAAAGCTTTTCTGTGATACCAATATCTGACTACCTTCCAATTTCGACTTAAGACTCATTTGGACTGGTTGCAAGACATATGTACTTCAATCAAAATAGCAATGTCTTGTGATTGGGAAATTGCGACATCTGACTCATTTGGACTGGTTGCAGGATACAATGGGTACTTTTAAGAACAAATTACAAGGCTGTAACTTAAATTTAAACAATAATAGGGATTTGAAGATCTGGCTTTTTTATCAATAGTAATCACTACTCTCATCATTTACCATAAAATCTCATAGTTTTTATTGATGTACCTAAAAGAAAAAAATTCAGCTTCTTATTATAATAAAATGACACTTGTTTTGTGTTTCTTGTCATAGACCCCTACACCAAACACATTCAGGGGCAAGTTTGGTGTGAACTCTGAAAATCCTGGACTTTTGTACGCTAATGAATTGGTCAAGGTGATAGAAAAAGCTCATCGAAATGGCAGAGAAGTAAGACTAAAATTTAACCTGGTGATTTCTACCAAGCATGCAATTCATTGTCTATTTTCTGTCTTCACAAATTACATTTTAAAGACCAGCTGAAAAATATTGATTTTAACTTTGCTGTCAATTTATTAGGAACTATTATCTTCACAGAAAATTTAATTAAAAAGTCAAACCATTTGTAAGATTTTAACGTTACCAGTACCCTGGTACTAACTTTTTAAAGCTCTATACAGCCCTCATAAAATTTAAGACTTATGTCTCTGTTTAAAAAAAAAGGGAATTGAAAACTTATAATGGGAAAATTCTGTTTCTTTTACAGATTGGAGCCTTTATATCAGAACCTGTGATCTCTGCAAGTGGAATGGTGATCCCTCCTGAAGACTATTTTCCCATTGTTTACAGGTAGGATAAAAAAAGGTTCAATTGAATTTTCCGCATGGGAAGCTTCATCTCTTGCCTTGAAAAATATAAAAATTCAAAATAATTTGTACTTTAAAAGTTATATGCTCAGCAGAATAACTGGTGTTTTGCTAGGTTAATGTCATAAGTAGATAGACCTATTCTAAATAATGTTTTACTCAATGTTGAATATCATTTTGAGTTGTTGTTTCAACGCTCCTCCTTCTTTAAATTTGATTGATGAAATTTCTTAATATAATATACCTATACCACTAACCTGCATCAGTGTCCTTCACATTACTGTGATGACAACTATAATCATAAACTTCTGTTTTCTTAGGCATTATCTGTATCAAGCGACTAAGGTGTTTCATTTGGTTGTCCAAACTTTAACCCTTTGTAAATCTTTCAGATACGTCAGAGAACAAGGAGGTGTCTGCATAGCTGATGAAGTGCAGTGTGGACTCGGACGCTGCGGTGAACAGTACTGGGGATTTCAGTTGCATAGTCAGTAAAGAGAGCGTCTGGAGAACTGTACTGAGAGCTTCCCTAGAACAGGCTTTAACATTTATCTCCATTAGTCTTTCTCATCAAAATCAGGGTTGCCACTTTTTTCGCTGAACCGGGAAATCTATCTTATTTCAGTCAATGGTCAACTTAAAAAGTAATTAAAACAATTGATGGAGAGGTTAAAATCTGTTTCATTAAAAAAAAACAAGAACCATATGTTTTGCACGTGAATTTCCAATATCATTATTCAATAGATGAAGGCAAGTTAAAATAAAACTTACTAGCATTGGAAGCTGTTAATGATAATTAGAGTCTGGAATTATTAAATATTTTAGGTGTGTAAAAAAAAATTGCAGCTAATGAAATGGTGTTGAAAATTCCATTTTGTAAATTTGTTGCTATCGTGCTTACTCATGACCTGCTTACACAACTTTATTTTCATCTTGTAAACAATGAGTTGCTTATTTTTTTCCTGTAAAGTGTTTCCACCACTGGCATAAATTAGTGAATGTATAGAAACAAAACCTTCTGAAGCCTAAATCTGTATTGACCACCTTTTTAAATTTTAATTCTGATTTCTCTTTTTTTAAACATCTTTTTTCCAGATGTGGTGCCTGATATTGTTACCATTGGAAAGCCAATAGGAAATGGATATCCATTGGCTGCAGTCGTCACCACGAAAGAAATCGCTGACAGTTTGGGAGATTTTAGCAGCACAGTAAGATTAGAGAAAAAAAACAAGGAAGCTACAGTGGAATCTGCTTAAAATAAACCGGGCTTAAGATAAACTTTCGGTTAATGTAAACTTTTCATTGAGACCTGATTTTTTCCTTCTTTATCACTACTAGGTGGTTTATATAAATGCCACTGACCAAGACTCCGCTTAAGATAAACTCTGTGTGTGTCTAACACAAAGAGTTTAACCCAATTATGCGATCATCTGTTAAATGGAAAACAGAAAGTGAGCAAAAGCGAAGCCACGAAAGACAGATCTATCATCTAGATCTAGTGTTGTCAACAAGTACAAGGTATTTTTTAAGTGCCTGTATCACAAGACTGTTAACACGTGACCTAGGGATTTTTCGCTGCTGCTTCACTACGTCCTGGTAGTACGGCCTGGTAGTAAACACTACACAGCTATTAACTTAACTTTTGTTTCTGTCTATGTTTCTTTATTAGATCTACTTTTAAAATTATGGGCTTAGTTTAAGTTGAGGCTCTACCTAAACACACCAAACAAAATCTCCCCGATAGAATGAGAGGTGGGCGCATCATTTCTTTTTTCAATATGTCTCAATAGACCAACAGGTCTTGACCTATGGTATGTTTTAGGTGCAGGTTCTAAAATAAAAAAAGGATTTTCAAAATCTACTAAACCTGACACTTGAGTACTAAAATCTTTATATTAAAACCCACCTAAATTCTAGATCTGTCAACCTAGACCAGATCTAGATCTAGGTACACAGTTATTTTCAACCTTGGAGTGATCTATTTACTCTTAGGACTTTCTCCTCAAACTGGCCGTACTGCTTCTAGGCTTGGAAATGTTTACGTGCAGACACACCCACTCACTTCCTACACAGGCACGCATTGCTGGTGTCACTACTGGCTAGGTAGAACCAACTCTCTTGCCCTGTGATTAACGCTACTTAGGCCTACCAGCTTAGATCTAGACTCTAAAAAACCGAAAGTGCAATTTTATAAGTCGTGTGTAAGCTGGACCTGTGCCTTCTCTTTGTTAAACTGCGACAGTATTACTATGAGTGTGTCGCACCTTTGTGCATCTCTCTCTTTCTCATGGTGTGGGCGTGTGTGTGTGTGTTTGCTCTTCATCAGTGCTGCCCAGTTCTTTATGTGCTGCTGACTAGTCTAGACGTAATTTCATGATAAGGCCCTAACAAACTAGCATCAATCTCTCACAGATGCAGTAATCGAGAACCCCAATATGGCTAGCCACAAGAAGAAAGCACTGTCTTTAGAGACAAATCTGCAAATTTTTATAGACATTGATAATAATTTAAAACAAGCTGAAATTGCTCAGAAGTACGGCATCTCCAAGAGAACAGTTTCTGTACTGGTAAAAAACCGACAAACCATTGAAGAAGCATACTCGTCCTCGCAGTATCAACTGAATAGAAAAAAAGATGAAAACTGGGAAAGAGGATGAAGTGGATGAGGCAGTGTTCTCCTTGCTTAAATTAAACAGATTCAAGCTATGATGGAATAGGGATCAAACAAAACTTAATGGCCATATGTGTCATAGGCACACGTTGTCCATTAATTTTGATTAGGATACGGTAACAAGTGAGTGTGAATTAAGGAAGTGTGACCGTGAAAAAAAAAGATTTTTATCAACTACGCGCACAAGTTAATAACTAAGGCATA
>BMAT01011516.1:22948-36366 GCA_019649035.1 Elysia marginata | reverse complement strand
CCGTTCAAAAATCCAAAATGTAGTTATCCCTCTTAATATTTTACTTGACTTTTTCTTTGGGTTATAAGCAGTTTATCTTAAGCGGATTCCACTGTATTATGAAATGACAATTTTTGGTGAGGTATAGCTTTTTTTTTTAAATATTAGTAAAATGCCTGCAATTTCACAGGTTTAAACTAATGAATGTAAGGTTGTACTCACCACCAATTATTTAAAACGTTCCTTTAAATTGTATATATTATATCATTTTTGTTAGTCCATTACCTCTACGCCCCCCCCCCTCTCTCTTTCTCGCTGTGCCTTTGCATGTCTGATTTATACTTGTCTGTCTGTCTCTCCACCCACCTACACCTTGTCTGATGGCCCTAATGAGTTTCTAGAACCTTGACCTAAATCTGCTCCGATGTCTTGTGTAAATTTTATAACTCCTGAGTCAGACATAATACTATACAGCAAAGTTTATAAATGCTACTAAATTCTAATGGTTTAATAGGTAAATGATTATGTTTATAAATACCTTGTTTGTTAATAATATTACATTTTTTAAATAAATCATTTTTTTTGTTTATAATTAAGATATTTTGGTGTTAGTAAAATTTAGTATATATCTCAATACACAGTTTGGTGGCAACCCTGTTGCATGTGCAATAGGAAGAGCTGTCTTGGAAGTTATAGACAATGAGAAATTGGTGTCAAGTGCCAAAAATGTGGGAAAGTGCTTAAAAGATGGTTTTAAAGCTATCCAGTCTAAACATCCAATGATGGGAGATGTAAGGTAAGAGCATTTCTTGGAATAATGGTTTTATTGGGAGTAGGTGAGAGCTGTTGTCTTACAAATATAAAATACCTCATCAGCCTTCTAAGATTCTTTGTATAAACTTCTTAGGGAAGCTGAAGCGACATAAAAATAAACATAGCACCTTTTCCAAGATAACAGATGTATAACGTTTCCTCAAATCTATCAAGTTGTAGTAACATGATTAGCCATTCATATTCAAATTCTTTCCTTGAGAAATAGTTGAGGGGTATTTCTTGCTGGACACAATTCAAAAAGATAACTTTAATAAAGAGTTTTAATGATGCACACACCAGAGAAAGATCCGAGTTCTTCAATCACTTTTCTTCATATCTCTTTTACCCCTGTTGTTTATTTGTTAATTCAGTCCATTACTGTGTGTAAATCGTGAGCAATTCAAGAAATCGCTCATTCAATTGCAGTCTCAACATAAGTAACAAATTCTGTAAATCTGTAAAAGAATGTTATCTCAGGAAAAGGTAAACCTGTTTTCAGCTTTCACCTTACTTATTTTACCTCTATTGGCTGAAAAACTTTTATGAACATGTTGCACAACAATTTTTCTCTTTTAGGGGTTTATTGAGAGCTAGATCATATATTGCATCTTGGCTCTTGATCCAATTGCCTCCATTTATTAAATAATACATTTATAGACATAGCATTATATTTTTACCACGAATTGTCATGACATTGTTCTTTTCTATTGAATTTGATTTATTTGGGGGGAGGGGGAGGGGATAGCCCCTGTTTTTGGTGCAGTTATTGTTTTTTATACCAGGACATGATAAATCAAAGTCTATGTTTTTAAAGGTTTTTTGAAAGTTTGACCACTTTACAACACAAATCCACCTTTGTTGTCATTAACCAAATTAGCCTGGCACTTTGAGACATTTTTCTCTATAATTTTATTTTAATATATTCAAATGTGTATTGCTCAAAATAAGATTTTTTGTTTTTTGCATACAAAAATTATCCGCTCTTACATTTTAACATGCAATGATATATGTAATTGTTTTAAAATTTGATGTGTGGTTACCTTTGATTGTAACAAATACAAAAAATTAGGCTTTTTGGAATATTCAGCCTAATTTTGAAGATATTTTCAAAAATGATAGAGCAACCCCCACTTTTTTTTACATTTTTGGTAGAAGCTCATTTTAAAAAATTCATTTAAAAAATATGTTTTTCATAATATCTAAAAAAGCCGATGGTCTTCAAAAGACAATTATTCCTAAGGTGAACTGTAATTTGAAAATGATTTTCATGAAAACAGTGGGACTAGATAGATTTTGAAGCAGCCACGATAAAAACCATGTTGTGATCCTTTTGGCATCAACCTAGAAGTTGAAAAAAAAGGTTATCTCAGGAATTGTTCCCCCTGTCAATTATTTACTTGCTTGTATCAAGTTGGTTTTAACTTAATCTATACAAGTTAGTGAATACAAGGATACAGCAATTTCTTATCAATCGACATTTTTTTAAAATAAATATGCTTCATTGCTAGACTTACAGTTGGAGGCAGCCTGCTTAGCGTTTGATAATCAAGCAAAACAGATATTTCCTACCTACAACTTGTGTATAGACCCTGATAACCTTCACAGAGGCTTGGCTAAATAAATGATTGAAAAAAAAGCAATTATGTTATCTTTTTCTGCAGTAATGAGATTAATCACTCACAGATTTTTTTGTGGATGAAGTTGTAAGTATAAAAATCTCACAAAATACTTTCCTTCCAGGGGTGTTGGAATGCTGATAGGTGTTGAGCTTGTTATGGATAAAGAGAGCAAGAAGCCTGCAAAGGAAGCTGCAGAAATTTTAACCTATAAGTAAGTCAAGTACTTGGTTTGGCAACTGGAAAATTAGAATTTAAAAGGAAAAAAAGTTAACATTATGTAGAGCCTCTTATTATCTTACTGTCTAAACTGATTTATAAATTTTATCAAATCTACACTGTTTAATTTAGTACATATGTTTTTTGTGACAACTTTGCTTCATCACAAATGCGTTTTTTTTTCATGGCTTCATTTCCTACAGATTTCAACCTAAAATAAAATGGGTGTAATTACTTACCTTTTTCTTTTCCTTCTGAAGCAAATTTAAGCATTCTTTTTTTTTCTCACCAGAATGAAAGAAAGGAAAATCATCCTGGGTGTTGAAGGCAAGGACAAGAATGTGATTGTGCTTTCACCTCCTTTGTGCTTTACAACAGACAATGCTAGACATATAGTACAACAGTTTTCAGAGGTTCTTGCAAATATTGAATCTGAAGCTGCAAGGTAAGAATTGAATAATGTTAGGTTTGATATCATCAATTTGAAACTATGTTCTCAACTTTTCAAAACTGTGTTGTATCTAAAAAAATTCATCAGTTGTAGGCACTAGCCCACATAATTATTTTAAATTTTTTATTATCTTATGCACTATGTTAATCCCTTTTAGCAAATAGGACTTTGTTACTCAGCTTAACTGTGTTGCCACAGAGCAGCAGCTCTAGTGCTCCAGCAGACCAGTAAATTAATTTGAAGGCCACTTTTAACCCATGATGCAGGGTGTTGCAGGCGCACATCACAAACTCTAGAATTGCCTGTAGCTTGGTACCCATTTTACATTACAGGTGGATGTACTGGGGAAAGATAGGGTAAATTGCTTTCCCAAGGCAATTGCAACATGATGTGGTTGGGAATTGAACCTGCAGCCTCCACATCTTGAAACTGATGAGCTAACCACTCTGCCACGCTGCCCCTAATATATTAAATCTTAATTTTATGAGCACCCAAGAGCACTTGCATTGTGCATTGTCACAATCATAAATGAGTAACTATATGCTCATGATCGCTCCCGCGAACACTAAATTCTTGCACACAAGCTTAAAATTTGTTTAATTTCAATCAGTTTCGAAAATTTTTGCTTGGCCTCTTTATCATGACTCATATGAAATTTAAAAGTATTGGTGTTAGTATCAAAAGCTGTCTGCTTAGTTTGTTGGCAGGGAAGCAAGTTTTCCGATTTTTGCAGGAATTCCTATTTTTTGCAGTTTTTTTAAAACTAAAAAAGCAGGAAAACTTGAAAAAATTACGACCTAAATGTTAAAGAAAAAATCCTAAATTAAGAGTCATGGAAAATCAAACACTTCTTTTGAGTTGTATAGTGTGTAGACACTAGTACAGAGTTGTATCTATCTCTTTGAATTGGTCCATCAAAAGTTCTATAAGGGGACTTACAAAGGGTACAATTTTCCTGCTTTTTTTAGCATGGGCTGCTTGCATCCCTATGGTAGAATTTTCATGAAGAAATGAGGTATAAGAAAAGTAAATATATAAATAAAAATTTAATTTTATAATTGTGTTAAAGAAGTATTTGAAAAAGGTGAATCACCGGGATGCTTAGCTTCCTGAAATAACAATATTGACGAGAGATCTGGTTTTCTATATATATATGTATGTACGTAAGAAAATAACAAGCTCTTTTATTTGAAATTTTAAGCCTAGTAGTAGTAGCCCGCTAGTCTAAGACAAACAAGCAACAGCAGATCATTTACTTCACTTCGGTTGTCATTGCGGCAAAATGAAAAGATTGCCAAGATGAGTTGATAAGGATGGATAAGCACTTTTAACTCAGGGAAATGTCTTCCATCCTAAACATTTCACCAAGCATTGCAAGCATTGTACATAATGCATATTTCAAAAGATGAAGCAGCTGACAGAAGATCACATATTGCAGCAATTACAGTCGTATCTGCTGAAGCTAGTTTTCAGTAATCGGCAACTGGATTCTTGTTTTGTGTCCACTAAACAGTTACATTAAAAATTTACATGTAAGTTTTGTAACTCAATTTTCCACCTAAGCCGGTGTTATTGGTTATGTCCCTCAAAATTAACTTAAATAGAGGTGGCTGTAGTTCCCTCTGAGATACTTCTGAGATGACATAAACAGACTTTTGTGGCTCACATATTTGGGCAAAGAGGAGATAAGATATGATGGCCCTTAATTATTTTATAAGTGGAGACAGCACGAGGATATACCACACAAACTATAGATCAGAGTGGGGTTCCATGCCTTGAATGAAGTCTCAATCCACATCATTTGTGAGAAAGTTTAAAGTCCAATCATAGAGTAAGTTAATGCCTACAGGTTGGGGGGGGGGGGGTCATAAGATGTTGTTTTTGTTGACTTCATGCCTTGCCTCCTTAACAGAGCATCAATGCTATGTTCAACTTCATTGTTGACAATAGACTGATTTTAATGTTTTGTTTAGAAAATATTACCACATGGCCCTGATCTCACTGTAATCTCTTCGGGTACTCCAAACTTCACCTTGAAAGTCAGAAATTTGACATCAGTCATTAATAAAGTGAACAACTGGATGGCTAGGCTGGACGTGCTTTTGTCAGACAGAGTGTACTTTCATATGCACACCCCATAAATGCATTTACCCTCTAGGCGACTACATAAGTAGACAAATAGTGTAAGAAATTTTGGTATAAATTTAACGGCGTAGTCCCCACTTTTAATGGTGGTGAAATAGTCAAATAATTATTCTTGAAACAGCAATAGTAACTTGTCTTTTTTTTTCTCCAGTGTTGGATTGACAAGTCTTGATGAAACAGGCTCAAATCCTTCTGGAAATGTGACAATAGATGTCATCACAGACCAGCCTACCATCAGTGTACATGCCTTTTCAGATGAAGATGATGAAGAAGACGAAGAAAGCTCTGCTGCTAAGAGAGCTAGATATGAAGAAGTTGATTGAAATGAGTAAATCAGCTCAACATTTTTTCTTATGTTTGTTTCCGTATTGTTATGTACTGGTAATGTGAACTTGTATCATTTTTTCAGTTGATTTATTGTTGTTGTTACCATTTCAAAGTTATTTAAAGTGGGTCATCTTTAATTATTTTATTTAATCACCATCACAAATGTCAATTGAGTACTGTGACAATTTTATAAGTGTTGTGATGATGTATTTGTATCTTTATTTCATTAGCCAAGATTGGAAAGAAACAAGAATGTTTCTAATTGAAAAGACTTGGAAGGTTTAAATGGTTTTTATGTAGCAATTAGGAATAAAAAAATGTTTAAGAATCACTACATGTGGTCCTGCAGATAAGAAAAGTGTTATATTTAAATGGCTTGATGGATAGGAAAGTGGCCTTTGAATGAATTGTGACTGTTACATAAAAAGTTACAAATCTCACCTTAGATGGATTAAGTAAAAAATCAAATTTTCGATGGTACACTTAAAATTATAAAGCATGTATTGCTAAGATTTGATCCAATGGTTTTAGGCCCAAGTTCACTTTAATGTTTGGCTTAGGGTTGGTTTGATTATATGTTGATTAAAAATCTTTTTTTAACTTGTTTTTTTTTTGTAACAGTAAAACAAAATAAACAAAATGTATATATTGTACATATCATCTAGAAACAAATTTTGAAAAAAAAATGTAATAATATCATGTTCATACTAGGAATGCAAAAAAATTCTTGATCTGTCTGCTGTACTAATCATTTGTCTTGCAACCACTCCAAATGAGTCTTAAGTCGAAATTTGAAGGTAGTCAAATATTGGTACCACAGAAAAGATTATTTTCTCTACTTTCAAACACAACAAACAGAAAATCTCTATCATGCTTCTGAAGTTGGCAGGGTTAGAGCTTGTGGAATTTCAGAAAGGGGAGAAAACAGCATTTAAAATTTAAATGACTATAAAGATATTGAGGCCTTAACAATCATAACAACTTTAATTAAACACCTAAAAAATAAAATTTGAACATCAATTAGGTCTAAAACCTGTTTAGAAGTGGTTTAAGCGTCAATATCTAACATAAAAAATTTTTGACTTCTAAACACCCACTAAACTTCAAATGCCTCTATCTCCAAACTAAGCCCTCCGACTTACGAGACATTTGACATAAGTTAGAAGTAAGTTTTAAGGGGGTAGGAGAGGGTGCAACTGTTGTGGGCAGTATTACCAGTACATGTTATTGGCTATGTCACATTGAAGTCCATGTTTTTACAGATTTGTAAAGCTCAACCATGATACAATACAATTCGGTACTAGGAAATTCATAAATTTGGGTGCCTTGGATGTCTACATATCAATCTGGCATTTTTAATATATTTTAATATATATCTATAAAAAAACTGCACTTTTATATGATCTCTTGGGACTTTTTGTTAATATTTTAACTAACATATTAAAATAAATTGTTTTCCTTTCACGTAAACTGATTTTGTCCAAAATTAAAATTCTTTTTGTTTACTTAAAATTCTACCATGCAGCTTTCTATGGTGTTAACACAATATTTTTTTTCAATGACTTTTGTATGATAATCAAGTAAACAAATTAAGTGAAACTTTGAATCTCACCCTTGGAAAGAAGAATGGCTTACAAGTTTTAGATTAAAGTGAAAGAGAAAAATTTACAAAGGCGTATTTTACTTTATTTTATTTACAGTTAAAAAAATATGTCCTGCATTCAGTCCAAATGAGTGATGTTGCTATTTTAGATAACAAGGCATTGATATTGAAAGAGTGCTTTTTCTGACCTTCCAAATGTCAAAACCACATAAAAATATTGAAATAGAGTGGAAAGATATTAAACTTTTATTATCTTCAAATGTAGAAAAAAAAGAGGAATGAATTTACTTTCAAAAGTCTTTTTCTCAAATCAAAATAATACCCAACATGTGACTCATTTAGACTGGTTGAGAATGAGAGACATAAGTATATTCTGTAGTTATTCAAGAATGAATGTGCTCAACTCAAAAAGACATATGTAGTTTGGAAAAAAAGTATTGCATTGTTTAAAATTTTGCCAAAATGTAAGAAAAGACTTTTATCATTTTATCACTCATTTTCTGTATTTGCTGATGGGACTTTTTTTTTACTTTCAGTTCATTTCTTTTGATCTACGCAACAGTACATCCATTTTCTATTTCCCTTTATACGATTTTATTGTAATCTGCTTTAAGTCAACACGTCAGGATGGGAAAAAAAAACACAGTTGGCCTTGCTGGAAATTAACCTGATCTGGTTTGCAAGAATAATATAAGAAGGAAAATTAACCTGATACGGGAAGATAGAGATGTATTTGTAACTCTCGTTTTTTATTCAGTTTCAATGAGTGTGAGACTGTCACTATAAAAAAAAATAAATCATGCTGTGTTTACACCACAAACAAGCAAGACTTGTATGAATGCTTTCATCCTATCTTTACTTTGTTCCATTGACTGTCAACATACAACTTTTTATTTGACACAGTCATGTTTAGTGTGGCCTTTTTAAAACTGGGCACGTATCCACCAATGTTGAATTCTAATGGAAATAAAAGTTGGAAAATGGAAGCAAGATGCCCTAGATCTAGGTGGGCTTAAGAACTCCAGCCAACGCAGCATTTAATTTTGAGTATAAGTCCTTAACTTTCTGAGCATGTCTTATTTAGAGTCAGGGTGTCGTGTGATTAAATTTGAATAAGAAAAACATTGATAAAGAATAACTAGATTGGACTGGGATGCATATGCATCATTGCCAAGCATAGGGCTTAGTTAGCTAATCATTGAATGCAATATAAAAACTGCTTTCTTTAGTTTAAATCCTTTTAGCTTCCATAGAAAACTGACCTGAATGGGTGACCACAAAATGTCATTATTGTGACAAAAAGCAGAGATAACAAATGGACCAGGCCAATTCAAAGCTATGGAACATGCAAGTCTAAGGTTAGAGGTCACAAACCAGTCCAAGTGTAATTTGTTTAATACTGCTGGATAAATTTATGAGGTATCCAAGAATTTGTTCAGCAATGTCCAACTGTTTTATAACAGAAAATAATCCTGTGCAAGTCTGCTTTCTGGGCCACCACCCCATACCCCGTCTGGGCCTTATACACTTGTAAATATGGGTAACTAGCACCCAGACACACAGTTTTTCTCTCTTTCTCTCATTGTTTTTCATCTTTACATGTAAAAGGTTTCAGGGCAAAAAGGGAAAAATTTTACACTCTAACCAATACATGAATAAAGTGGTTGTCTTTGGGATTTTTAAAGGTTTTTTATGAAACGCGTATAGCTGTGAGTATATCTATGAAATTTTAACTTTTCCTGGTAGGTAACAGAAAATGAAAAGCAAGTTCAAAACTTTGTCCTATTTTGAAATGGATATGTCTCAATTTACCCTGAAACCTTTCTTAGCCAGATATAAGATGTTGACTTCAAGCGAGATGGCCTCTGTATATCAGTTTCCTGTGGGTTTTTTTTTGTTTTGAGGAAGATGTTATTAATTGTTGATGTAGCTTTTAATAATTTCATTTTAAATCTTAAAGGTGTCGTCAGGAGTATCAATCTCTCTAAAAGTACATATACTGTTACAGCACTTCTGAGGGTTTTCAGAAGACTGAAAGTGAAAATTGTTGTTCTCCTTGGAGAACATTTTGAAAAATTAAACCCCAATGAAATTGAAGTTGTGTCATTGAAAATTATGCTGCTCTGGAAAAATGGCTGAACAAAATAAAAAGATTTATATATTAATACTTCAATATTCATGAATGCAAAATAGCAATGTCAATGAAAATTGAAAAATTGATACTGTAGTAGATATTTACTTTGTGTTGTCATTGTTAAGTTATTTCAAACTTCTTCTACCATCTTGATCTGATGTAGCGCTATTGTTTGTTCTTTTTTTTTCTTCTCCCATTGTTGCCTTTGATATTTATAAATTATATTAAGCGATGTATTGTGTCAGATCAAGCCCTACATGTTGTTTATTAAAATTATTTCACAGAAAAAAAAAGAGAATTCCAACATGGTCTTGTGTTTTTTTTCTGTTTTTTTTCTGTCTTATTTGTTATTATAACCAGAGTTTGACCAACTGATGAATAAAGAATAGTAAAAATTACATGTAGTATGTGCATCTATCGTTCTTTTGCAAACATGTAAATTGTCTTTAAGCCAGTTTAGAGAACTTTTCAAAAGAAATATACTGTTATCTCCCAGGTCCAGACCTTCACCTTCTTTTCCTCTGCCGAGTTTCCTTGCTGTTGGATGCTCTTGCAAATATATGTTCATGCTTGTGGGGGGGGGGGCAACATTTTGAAACAGAGTTTTTAGAGACTATACTCATTTTTCTGTAAATAGTCTTAAAGTAACAGTGGAGTCATTTAAAGTTGAACTCGCTTTTGGTAAATTCAATGTTTAATTAACTTTTTTTTCATACCAATGTTTTCCTAATTCACCTCCATGTAATATTTATAAATTTGAAGTGCCTCATTTCAATAGGCCTACATAGAAAACTTCTAAACTCCTTCTCATCCCAATTCTGTTGACATAATGTATTGATGTGGAATCCAAGTAAACTAAGCTTTTTGACGAGAAGATTCAAACACTGGCTTGGCATACAAGCACGTATCTAGCTTTCCTATGAAAAGTAAAGAATGTTTTTTATAGCGCTTAATCCACTAATATGCTCTAAATGCTTTACGTGGGTTCCCCAACAGGCCATTACCAACTAGATCACCGTCTGAACTCTCACAGCAGCAGCAAATAATGCGCATCACTCATGCTCACTGACAAGATCTTTCACTGCTTATATTCGGGTACTCCTTTAACGCATGAGTGCGGCGAAGAAATGTGTTTAACTAGCCTTTTTAAGGACTATATGTCAACCTGCCTAAAGCAATACTCAAACCTCCGACCTCTTGGTCCGAAAGTCGAGCATCTACCACAAGGCCATATAAAACCAAATCATTAACTCGCAACTATGAGTGGTTAAATGCGTTCCTGATAATGGTGAGTGAGCTCAAAATTTCAAATAGGCAGTTAAAGATGTAGTCAATGCTGCGCGAAAATATATACAATCAAACTGATGCTTCTCTGGGAAGTTAGTTGCTTATGCCCAAGCAGGAAACCCTTGCACATAGCTTCAGTGCGTAAGCGATATTATTAGAAATGCCACAATTGTAGGTATAAAAGAATTTCATACAATGTGAGTGGGGGCGAGGGGAGGGGGAGTGCGTTACAAGTTCTATCCACTGAAGACACGCACAAAGATAGAAATGCAATTGAATTCAGGCCTATGGATGAAGAGAGAGAGGTGGCGATCGTGAATTTGCCGCTCATTCATTGTAGACTCTAATTTTAGACAAAAAGTTGTGTATAGGTGAATGAAGCTTGTCTATGGTAAATTATGTATAGATGTAAGTACAGTGGAATCGCTTAAAGTCAACACCTTTAAGTTTAAGGGAAACTCTTGCTTTAAGTCAACTCTGTTTGTCAGTTCCATTTTGTATCTTACTATTAAAGTCAAGTCTTGCTTATAGTTAACACAGATTTTTGGTCCCAAGGTGCTGACTTTATCAGGATTCCACTGTACTTAGTAAGCACTCTGACCAGTTCCACTGTGTGCTCAAAGAAAAATTACGCCAAAAAAAAAAAAAGAAATATCAGCGAAGCTAGTCAGGTTCTAATACATGTATTTAAAAAGAAATAATGTTTCACTTCATTCGCAGTTGCACTGAGGGAGTCCTTAATGAATAAACTGTAGAAGTTTTCCATGATAGAAAACTGTCTTATTTAGTCTCCCACTTTTATCACAGAGGAAAGAAAGTCTTCACCTAAATAAGACAAGGGTGGGAGAGCTGTATTATTGAAGTGTTCAAATTTTCCACCACAATAATGCAATGGGTAGGAGTATACTATGTCTTACTCTTAACGTGGATTCCACCTAAATACATGTACAGTGTAATAGCGGGCTAAGATAAACTTACATACCCGGTATGTCTGTGAAAATACCTTAAATTATCACTTTGAAAAGATAAACAGTTACATGTATTTGAATGCAGACAAGCAGATGAATGTAACAAATAAGCGTCACCACAATACTTTTACTATACAGTATTAATTATTTTTAATGTAGCAAAAGACATCCTTCTGTCTATTCTCCTATTACATGAGCATGGTAAGTTGTTTCTTTGAATTTCTCTAAAAATTAATCCTTTTGAATGGGTAAGATAATCTGAACATCTTTCAGCTGGTCCAAAGCAGTACCGGTAAATCTTAATATGACTCTACCGTACATGTGATATACCGGTAGCTAGCATCTATTTTGAAAAAAAAAAGTAATGATTTTGATAAAAATTGATGCTGTGCACTAAGCACTCCGGTCAACTCATGCAAGTACGTAGGTAAATACATACATTTATATACATGTATATATAGGCCTTATATAAATACACACTGTATAACAAGCTGGGAGAGGAATTATTGATAGATGGATAAAATGATAAATCAGTAAATCTTTGCTCCCCCACCCTCTCTCTCTCTCTCTCTCTCTCTCTCTCTCTCTCTCACTCTCTTCTTCCTATCTATCAAGCTAATTATCAATACCGATACAATCAACCATTATCTTCGTGTTTCTACATATTATATGTACAATGGTATCCATCTCCCACTGTCTCTTTTTCTAAGAGGGTCGCTCAAAACGATTTGCCCCTCTCAAATAACGTGAAAACTGTTCAAGATATCTCCATGAAATTGTAACAGAATTAACATGTGTACCTTCCCCCCCCCCCCCCTCCCACACAGAATTATGCTACAATGGTCAATTTTTTTAATGCCACTGCTGTCTATGTTGTAGAAGCTAGGGTTCTTTATCGCCGAGAAAATGGCGTCCAGCAAACCAATAAAATTATATTAATGTGCGCTTGAAGAAAAGAGCCGCTCTAGAGCTCCTGAGTTCTGAGGGAGCTGCACTCATTGATACATGTATTAGATTTTATGTGGTTAAGCTTTACCCGACCCTTCTCATACCATAGTCAACTCAACATAATTATCATAGCAAACTCATCGTTGGCTAAGATAAACTTACTGCATAGTATACGAAGAGGCTGAATATTTTTCCCACTTCACACACCGGTACTGTTTTAGGTTTCCCCTACTGTCGTTCCAAAACGGTTGCGCCGCTGGACGAGACCGAAGCGAAACAAAATTCACATAGATCGTGAAATTACCTAGGACTGGGCCCACTGTGCGTCTTGTGAGTTTGGATGAGCCAACCATACGTCATACATAGAGGAGAGCTTCTTCACCAGCAGACTTCTGACAATCTGACTCAGATTGTCAAGTGACTGAATCGAGGTGACCGCTGTGCAGTAAGTGCACGGTCTAACGGTAAATCTGACAAGAGAGGGGAAACACTAGACTTTATGCGCTAACTGGCACGATAAGGGAACGGTAACGTAAGCTTTTTGAGTTGGCTCCGCCTCCTTACATCAGTGATGGGTGATGACATGAACGGCTACGCTTTACCCGACCCTTCTCGTAGTCAAGTCAACATATCACAGCAAACTCATGAATGACCAAGATAAACTTTTTGTATAGCATACGAAGAGGCTGAATATTTTTCCCACTTAACACAATGGCCCTAATTTTCCCACTTAACACAATGGCCCTATTTAGGTTTCTATAACTGTCGTTATGAGACTGCTGCGCCGCTAGCCTAGACCGATAGCGAAGCATAATTCACATAGATTGGGAAACTTTTACATCACGCATCACCACTGACTGGGGCCGTTGCGCGTCCTGTATGAGTCATTAGAGACCTTTAGCACACGCACCGTGTCTCACTACGCGTA
>BMAT01011507.1:647933-659484 GCA_019649035.1 Elysia marginata | reverse complement strand
AGATACGACATTTTAGTTGTGTAAAATATGACAATGCACCTGAAGAAAGCAGAATTCTTACGTTCTTTTGGGCTCTTTTTAGTATAGTTATGAAAACAACCTGTACACTCTTTTTTTATTTCTCTGTTTGAAATGTATGATCTTAATTAATTTTAGTGTTGCTTCTGATTTTGTTACAAATGTGCTAGTTAACTTCTCGGTTACGTGAAGCGCGTTCGGGCAGATATTTATTTGGATTTTAGGCTCTATGTAAATCTATTTATCACTATTATTATTATTGTTATTATTATTATTATTATTATTATTATTATTATTATTACTATTACTATTATTATTATTACTATTATTATTATTATTACTTTTATTATTACTATTATTATTATTATTATTACTATTATTACTATTATTATTATAATTATCATTATTTATCATTTTTATTATTATTATTTTTACGGATTAAAAAAACTTAGCGCCATGAAATCAAAGTTGAAATGCTTTCCATTACTTGTTATCACTGTTAAAGTCTCCAGATTAGAGTTACATGCCCTTACACATTCCAAGTGAAGGAAAAAAATAGCCACACACCAATAAAATGCAAAGGCATGGTGATGGAAACTAAAGTAAAATATACGAGGCAGAGTCAAAAAGTAATGCCTTTTTTGCTCTGGCTTCTAATGTTTTTTATATAAATATTCCAAAAACTTGCTCATTTGTAGCTAAACATAATAGCTAAACACTGGTGTACTTTGTTTCATTTTATGATGAAACATGTTTTTCTGAGCAGCGTTCAAAATAGCTGCCTCCATGGACACTCGTTTAAAACAAAAAGCAGTGATTGAATTCCTGGTTTGTGAAGGAGAAACACCCGTAAAAATACACAAACGATTGGAAATGTTTTTAAGGACGGCAATTTAGATTACAACAATGTTTACAGACAGGTGAAGCGCATTCATGACGCTAACTGCACTGACGAAGTGTAGGAAACTGTTAGCCGAAAAAGTTCAAGTCAGTAACGTCCGCTAGAAAAATCATGGCAATTGTCTTTTGGGACACCCAGGGTATCATTATTGGTGACTTCTTGTCAAAAGGAGAAACAGTCAACTCTGACTCTTATATTGAGACTCTGAAAAGGCTTCGGGCTAGGATACTCCGAGTGAGACCTGACATGGGCCTTGGAAATGTCCTCTTATTGCACGATAATATTCAATGCCACGAAAGCATCAGAATAAGGGAGACAATCGCCTCGTTTGGGTGGACTACTCTACCACATCCATCGTACTCGACTGATTTGGCTCCCCCTGACTATCATGGAACAAGCTTTTAGAGGCAAACACTATGATAAAGATGAAGAAGTGAAAAATGCATTCAAGACGTGGCTGAAAGAGCAACCAATACAAGTTTACGAGGCCGGAGTACATGCCTTTGCAAAGCGATGGAATGTCGCTTTGAAAAGAGGCAGAGACTATGTTGAGAAATAGAAATTTAATCCCCATAAGATAAGATTCATTTTGATGTATTTTGATGTATTTTCAACCAAACTTTCCTCCACAGCACACAAAAAGGCATTACTTTTTGACTCACCCTCGTGCAATTAGCACCTTCTAGCTATCAAGTCTCAAGATCTCATGTTAAATATAGGCTACGTTTAAGAATAAAAAGTAAAGGAAAAAAATGCAAGAAAAATCTTATTTTGAAGAACCTTCTGACTTATTATTTTATGCAATAATGCTTGTAGTTCAAGTAAAAAGTTCAATAATTATTGGACCCAAATGCTGGTCATCCAATGTGTCGCATTATTAGGATCGTCTTATGATTAACTGGGATATTCGCGTAAGTTTTGCATTTAATATAATAATAAAAACTATAGTTTAAACCTAGGCCTCCGTACTCAAATGTTTAAACCAATCATGCTCTGAAGTACATTGATTGTCGGTGCAGTTATAATCTTCGACGCCAAAATAAAAAGATATTGAAACTAGGCCTACGTGTATTTTACACCTCTATGAATATTATTGACCACGTAAATATTCACTTTGTAAGGTTAGACCTAAACTGTCTAAATTCTTAGTTTAATTATTAAGTCTTAAGTGTTTACACTGCGCCTTACTATCATAATACCAAAGATTGTCTTGTATATATCGCTCTAATACAATGTTGATCTCTTTCGGTTACCGTGGCACCTTATTTCCCAATTCAAGCTGTCTGCCGCCTCCTGTGCGTAAGTCCTTAAACTTTTGAGGACTCTTCTTCTGTCAAAGAAGCTTTTTTAACCCGCCTTAACATTTATCTATTTTTTACAATTATTATCAGCAAAGTTTGTGTAATTTTTTCATAATGCTCTCTTCCCTTTCTCCCAATGACTCCGTGAAAACAAGGCGATCCCAACGCTAGAACCCCTCTCTTGACGCCTCTTTTCAAAATTGTCAACCTCTTCACACCGTCCTCTCAACAAGCCTATTCATAATCAATCAGAGCGGTGAGCGGGGGAGCCTGCGGCAGTCCTAGCAGTTAAGAATCCTGTCCTAGGTTCTCCATTGCTGCTTGTTTACCTTCCTCACACTACGTTCTGTCAACACCGGTGCATTGCTTTTGTGTGTCCCAATTAAACTTCCATTTTTCAAAACTGTCGCGGCACCTTGGGGGCTCAACCCGGTTATAACCGCGCGTCGGCGGACGCAATGAGATCTAACAGACAGCCTATTGGTTATGATTAATTCGCATAACTGGTGCTTAAGCTTTGGCGATTAGAGGCACCTGGCTGGGCTACGGCGAGGGGGGATATAATTCTTTTGAGTATAAGGAGGTTTTACGATGAACAAAACTGAGACAGCCGCGGCCAATTCATTTACACAAAAGTAGGTAATATGCGCAAAATGTCACGCCCAGCGGCTTTAGGCCTAGCGGTAGAAATGGCGCCATATTTTTCACAGGGGTTGTTCCTCGGAGCTCTTCTTTCAGAGGGGACACAAAAGTGATACAGACAGTCTGGAAACTCATTCACAGACTCTGAAAAGTTAAGTCATAATCGCAGAAGCTGCAGCATCAACTCTCTATTCTGTGACTCTAAGGGGGAAAAAGGATTTGCAAAGGAAATGAGTGGGTGGGTGGCCATGTTTGCATGAGATTTGGGGTGTCAGGGGGATGTTAGGGGGTGTTTGTGTTGCTGTTGGGAGGTGGGTGGGTGAGCGTCAATGTATGTTGGAATGAAACCATGCGTGTAATTAGATTAGGTAAAGCTTTTTTCAATGAAAAGAAGTTATTTCATTCTTGTTTACTTTGCCTCTGGCTGTGCCGCGAAGAAAGACAACCTGACCCCGAAACTTTTTGTTCTGGAGCCCCCACTCTTAGACCGGCCGTGCCACGGGAACAAAAAATTATATCAATACCATGGCACTACTTCAGTGCATTACTTGTAGTTATCTCTCCCTATCTCAATAGCCGGTATATTCCTGGGTCCTTATTAAAACTGCACATGTGTTTAACACCGTATGTTGGTAAAACTGCACACAAGTTGTCACAAACTCAAGTGCAGTTGGATTGACAAACTGAGGACATCAATGAATTTAACTACTGACGAAAATCTTATCTGAAGATACAGGTGTTTTTCTCTAGAATAGGCATAGGCTTTCAAGTTGCCTTAAGCAATCTGTCTGTGTGGAAAGTTCCTTTTGAAGCAACGCTCATGTGCTTGCTTGATATATTTACAGAATGCCAAAAATATATTTACAAGCTCTGTGAACATGCTTTTATCTCCCCTCACTACTGAATAAGTGTTTTAAAATTCTTGCAGGCTTACATCTTGTGCACTTCGTGTGTTCATACCCATGCGGAAGTCATAAAATTCACATTTGATGTCTTTCTCGTATCTGTCTCACAACCTGCATGAATGAGTCGGATGTCGGAAGGTGTCGGAATACAAGAAAAAACGGCTTACAAATATGATTCATTCCTCTTTTTCCCTATATTTGAAATCAAAAGAATTTTTAATATCGTTCCATAAAATGTTGATAATTTAGTGCAGTCGTTTACGTTTGGAAGCTGACAAAAACGCGTCGCCCCCCAAAAAATCAGCATTTTGTGATGTAATAATTGCGACATGCGACTACTTCCAACTGGTTGCGAGTAATTTATTATGGTGTTTGAAAAAAGCTTTGTCGTTTATTAATGTTTTAGCGACGGCTCTGGCTGAGTCGAATGTGTGACGTTTCAATTTGAAAATGTTTGAACACCATTTCACAATTGATTGCTTACTTTTTACTATATGCATTTCTAATCAACATAATCATAAACATTTTTTTTCACACAAATGTAATTTTAACCAATTTCTAGCGTTACAAATCTCGGAAAATTTTGACTTCCAATCGTTTTGACTACCAAATTGAAAGATATCTAAGTTTCTCCAAAAGATTCTTTGATACTTCAGTCCAGTTCGGATACATGTATTTGGAATCACGTGGGAAGAAAATCATCCAAGCCTGGAATCATCAGTATAAGAAAGATAAACTCGACATTCCGAAATTAGTTCAACTCAAGCAAATATTCGAAATATCCATGTTCGAATTATGTGAACTCGACTAAAAATGAAATAGACCATGCCCTCTTCAGACTAAAGGTTGCAGATCAACAATCTTTGCGAAATTTAGATTAAGATATTTGAGCACCAGGAGCTTGGTCGGGTACCCATTGTGATTATGGTACAACTATTATATTACGACATTATTTTTTGTTTAAAAAGACAGATGTGTAGGCTGATATTAAAAAGCGCAGAAAATATGAATATTTGGTCTCGGCCATCTTATTTTTTCAACCCGATATAACTCGAAGCACATGACTTGTTCATCAGCTTTACCCCCAGTAAAATTTGTCTATCAAATAAACCAAACAGTCTGACTAAGATAGACTCGATTCCTGTTCATAGTTCGAACACGCCTAATAGTCTAAGAAAGATAAACTCTTTCCTTGTTAGTTCGAATAAAACAAATAGTCTGAGTAAGATAAACTTGATTCGTTTTTTACAATTCAAATCCCCTTAGTTCGAAGTTTTTGTCCATTCTCAAGAGATAAAAGTTATGAAGTTAAAATATAACATTTTCTGTAGCACAATGACTGCCGTATACATCTTTACTTTTACTGTATATATCGTATATAATGACCGTGAGAGCTGGTATTTTTTTTTCAAATTGGTTGATATTGAATATTAATTGAAGCCAATGTATCAGGTACATGTAATGTGAGGATCCTTTTAGAGGGAGACAACTAAAATTATATTAGAGTAACATAGGTCAGATCGTAATTAGCTTATCTTGGCAATACAGTGGGCCTTTTGTATCCAACAACCTCTGACTAATGGGACCCTGGCATTCAACAAACCGAAATCAAGTCCTGTTTTTTTTTTACCTCTATGAATTTATTTTTATATGATAAACTATTTCAAACCCACACTGGAACTGGAAAAGATACTTATACAGAGTGAGTTAGGGTGTTTTCTTAACTGTATGGTGTTAATTTACCAGTATGTTACTTTGTTAGTCTTGGTGAAAGGGGTGAGGCTGAAAGTGTATACATCGGATTTTAGGGAAGAAAATAAGCATTGCAAAAGCTTGAATCACTACAGAGTAATTACATCTCTTTCTTTTTTTAAATATAGAATGCAATTTATATTAACGGTGCAATATTGATGGAAAGTGAGGAACTTTTATCATTTTGCTCTTTAGGGTTACTGGTAGTTTAAAGACACCTTGCTCTCCAGGACTTAAGCTATACAGAACTACATAGTTTTCCTGACAAGTTTTTTGGATTCAAGGCCCTTTTCACTATACAGTCCAATGAAGCCACTAACAACGACATATACCTATGCGTGCAATTTGCATTACAAGTAGGTTTTTAATATCAGGTATTGGAAACTGTTATTGGACAGATTCAAAACTGCTTGATTTCATCTCCAATTCTTTATAAATGAGCAACAAAAATTGATATTAGGCTTATAAACTCGTTGTAAACATTTTGCTTCTGATTTGGTATTGCAAATTTTGAGTTCTTAGTGCATAAATTTTGAGTAGTTTTTTAAAGATAAAATGAAGCAGTTTGGGCCAACAATTTTTTAGTGGATGAAAGCTAGATGCTTTTTCCAAATAAGGTCCCCTAAATAGAAGAGGGCAAACTTAAATTGAAACATTATTGTTTATATAAATGCGTCATCAAAGGGTAAATGGTGCCTGCATATTGAAAATAAATGTAAAAAACTACTGTCTCTGAAACTATATAAAATTACGTCGTATAATTATGTCTTGCGTCCTAGGTGAATAAGTAGGAAATTCTATTCTTTAGAAAATGCCATTATAAGGTCATTTTTTTCCTTTTCTCTATATTTTAAACCACCTAAAGTTTTCATATCTTTCCACAAAATATTAAAAATCTTATGGAACTTTTGAAGTTTGGAAGCTTAAAATTTTAGAATAATGTCTTGTTCCAAACAGCAACGTTTTTAAAGGTGAAAATTGCAATATCCCATTCATTCACCCTGGAGGCAAGACATATTTTCTTTACGGCAGTTATCAAGTTGGACACGTCTATTTACATATAATGTGTTATGCGTTTTTAAAAACCTTTTAATGTCTTTTCACTCTTAGTTAAGTCTATTGAATTTCATTCTTTATGAAGTCCTAGACTATGCTTTCTTGATAGCCTATGACTCAATCTATGAGCTAAGTTCTTAGACCAATTTTAAGTCTTTTTATATTGCACTTCTGGCAAAAATTTTAAGAGGTTGAGCATGCAGATTCATATGTACGCAGACAACACCATCTGACATAAAGCCACTTGTGGCTCATTTTGAGACTTGTGTTTCTGAATTTATACATTGGATGATTTCTAAAAAGCTCCAATTAAGTGATAGCAAAACAGAAAGTCTTTTGATAAACATAAATTCCAAGGACAATGACACAGGAGTAGATCGCATATCTACTGGACATAATTATAGTTTCAATCACGCAAAAAACAAAAAAAATTAGGGTTTGTTTTTTATGACCACCTGTCAATAGACTATCGTGTTAATTTTGTGTGCAAAACTGTAGCTGAAAATTAGAAGAATAAATACAATGTCCCTTTGTGTAAGTGAAGCTGCAAAAAAAAAAAAAACACTTGCCTTATCACTCACAGAACTGCCCAAACCTTATCAACTGACTCCAGTATTTTAAAGCCTTATTTCAATATTTTCTAAGGCATTTCAGTACTCACAACTACGAGAAGATCCAACAAAGAAGGTACTTATTCAAGGGACCTGTATGATTATGGAAGTTTTACTTGTTAAAGTTGCTGCCTTTGTTGTTTTCATATTAATTAGGTGCTCTTGATTCAAGCTGAGCAAGTCCCCAAAGAGAGTTAGACCTCAAAAACATTAACTTGAAATGAGATGGCTCAGTGCATTTTGCATGAACCATCTAGCCATTCAAATTTCTCTCTAAAAAAGATGGTTGACTTCTAGGAAGTAAAGGGGATATCGAGCGCCAAAACAACTTTGAAACATCGCGCTTCACAAACTAACAAATATTTGGAACAGAGCAAACAAAACAAAACAGAAAACTAGACTCCACCTTTACAATGCTTTAGTTAAATCGATACTGTTATACAACTGTGGCACATGGGCTTTGACAAAAATTGACAAGGACAGACTCGACGCATTTCATAGAAAACAACTCAAAAGAGTCCTTAAAATCCAATATCCGACAAAAATATCAAACCATTCACTTTACAAAAAATATGGAGAAGTTCCTCTATCGCTCCAAGTACTTGAGTCTAGATGGAGACTGTTTGGATACATATTAAGACCAGATCCGTGTATTCCGGCAAACGAAGCAACGCAGTTCTATTTTGGAGAAAACAATAAAAAAAACAAAAGGGTAGACCAAAAAACAACACTTCCAGTTACTTTAATTAAGGAACTTAAACACGCTCCGGGCGAGAAAATGACTTTAAGATCACAGAAAGAACTGGATTTAATTCGAGACATTGCAGAGAACCGAGACGAATGGATGACCTTCATCGCGGAGAGTTGAAAGAGGAGCAGCCGAAGCTGTGCGGTCAGACGACCCTACAAGCGAGCGGCTATAAGTCAAGTAAGTCAACTGCCAAGTCCTATTTTAACGACCACAAATATTTTTCCAAAAGTCATAGCTAATTTTAGTATTTTAGCTTTGATATCAGTACTCCAGTATGACGGAAGTAATTCTGGTACTAAAATACTGAAGTCAGTACTGGTTGGCAGCTCTGCATTCATACTTTCGGAAGTTTCGGGATTAGAATATTGTAATTCCTTACTGACCAACTTACCATACAAGGCGTTGGAAAAATTTCGAAGATTGCAAATGAAGCTGTAAAGTTAGTCCTATCTGTCTTATCTTGAGCTTAATTTTAATGTATATACAATGCCTCTCTATATCATATGTAACCGTTTTCTAAAATACTAGTTAGATTTGAAACTATTTTTTTTGGAGTGAGAACTTTATGTGATACATAAAAATTTTATATCGGGTGGTTTAAAAAAAAAAGTCAACTTTCTGGTGATTGTGGTGGCCAGTCATCTTTGGCAATGAAATTGATCCTTGATCTATGAGAAATTTTGGGTTGCACAACTTATGTGCGAAAAAGCACCGTCTTGTTGCAGAATAAAGTCACCTTGAGGGTAAAGTTTCTGACATGAGGGAAGGAGTTGATTTTTTTTTTTTTTTTTGTAATCAGAGAGATGAGTTCTTTGAATTGACCTTCTAAGCTTTTATATCAAGGAAAACTATCTTGGTTTTGCCATTCCAGCATAAGCCAGCAGAAACCATAACTTTCTAGGAAAATCGATTCGTTTTGTGGTAAAGCTGTTGCAGAGGGATGTCCAACTTCTTTCTTCCGTAAACGTCATTTTGTCTATTTTTGGCAATCTCTAGAGTAAAGACTTTTTTATCTGTGAAGATAATTTGCTTGACATCTTCATCGCTAAATCTGTTCAGAAAGCGTCGCGATGGAATGCGTCTTTTTTCTTTCACACTTTCCATTTTTCTGCTATTCTGAATTCGTTTGTAGGCCTCTCATTACAGATCCCTTATTACAATTCTTTTTACAGTGCGTTTGAGTTAGTGTTGTGCTCTCAGGATGCGCAGCGCGGATTGTAATACACTGCAGTTTTGATGCGGGTGTCGATGTTTGTTTCTCGTGAGTTTCGGTAACTTTTTTAAAACATCTGTCGTTTCCTTATTTATCAATGGATTTCGTTGGTATTTGGCGTGTTGTTGAAGTAGTAGTTGGTTTATCATATGCCGAAACTATATGATGATTGCACATAGACTGTCAGAGATATGGCGCTCCAAAATCAGGACATTTTTAGGGTCACCCGATGTATATATATATTACATCTTATTGCTGCTTTTAAATAAAATTAGAAAAATAAGCAACTCTGTATCACACTGTCTCTTAATGAGAAATGCTTTTTATCTGAGTTGTTGGCAGTACAGTAGAGACCCTCAATAAAGACCTCTTCTCCTCTGTGACTTTAAATTGAAGCACATCCTCTTATGGGTATAGTAATTTAATCCCTGAACTAAGACCCTCCCTCTTATTTTTACAACACCCGTTTTTACCAACAGTTTTCAAGGTCTTTGAGGGATTCTACTGTATTAGTAAGACGACACTCCAATTGTAAAAACTACAGAAATACAAGAAAGTAAAAAGAAACAAGCGTATATATATACTTGTTTGTATGATTCAAGTGTTTATTTGGAAGTTCAGCAAAGCAGTACATGACTTCATTATTATTGCATTAAGCATTAACAAGACTTGCTACATATGGAGAATGTAGTTATATGTATTGTAAAATTATTTTTAACTAGTATTATATATTCAGTTAACTGAGAGATATTGAAGAGAAAGAAAAAAAAAAAAAAGATATTTCATTGGAAGTTTTGATTGTGAACCTTCAGCTCACAGACATCAACAACATGGCCACCTAGGCACACACAATCTTTCTCATAAATGTAAAAAAAAAATCTTTAAAAAAAAATTAAACCAGCAGATTCTAACAGATGCAACAGATTAACAGGTACATTTAGAGTTAGAAGTGCACGCATATATAGGGTAAATATAGAAGGGCAGCCTGCCACCTGAGCTATAACAACTTGTCAAAGTGTTAGTCTCTGTGATTCCAGAGACAAAAGCAGAAATTGATCCCAAGTCTTCGCACACTCAATAAAAGTGTGTGGTCTACCCTGGTTTTTCTACCTGATGCAGCTCTGAAGGCTGCCAGAAGTGATTCGCCAGTTATAATATATTCAACATTCCATAACTTTTGTACTAACAAATGCCATTGGCCTATGCAATAGAGTTTGCTAACAGTTTAACAGGAAGATGGCGCAGGATATTTTATGACCGTTGTAACGTAAGAATCAAGAAAAATTACAGTGCAGATGTTAGGTGATTTTAGGGCAAAAATTAGGATATTGGTGGACGAAATATTATTACACCTTACGACATCTGAATCCCCAACTTTGATGAACATACTCATGATAAATAGAGGAAATAAAAAAGAAGAGAACGTGAAGAAAACTCAAATTTTCTTACGAATGCAAAGTGTCTGTGCCATGAAATACTCATTTCAGTACCATTTTCACATGCAATTGCTCAGATTTAAAGTCTCTGGCTAGGTTCTCACTATCAATAGAATAAGCATCTTCGCAAAGCTTAGGGACGTATAACTGGTTAAAGAATCTCTAACGGATCAGCCAAATGAATTGAAATATGGGGAAAAAAACCAATAACTGGTGAAATTTATTCACCCGATAGTAAAAAAAATTTAGCAACTAACTAGTTAGAGGTACAAGATCATCATAGTTAGCGAGGTTAGCACAGAATAAGAAAGTCCAGTCATGAAATATATTGATTAAACACGAGTTCTATACTCCTGGTTTAAGACAAAACTACCTGAACACATCAAGCCTAGTCGTACAATAGAAACTGTTTTGGAATGGAGCCAGGCCCACAGAATCAGGGCGGGGTTCCTTATTTACTAGGCCACTATTCCCCTAGCAACCTGGCATTGATGAGGCACAGAGATTTGCATGGACAACAATCAACCAGACTACATGTAGTCCTAGCAGTAATCATTTTTTTTTTCTTTTTGGTGATAGCAGTTTGGAGGAGAGGTGGCAACAACAATAATAAATGTACAAAATTCAATACAAACAACACGCGTTGATTCATCATGTAGGGAGTAGGAGGGATTTTTCCATCACTTTGCAGCTTCTTTCTGAAAGCTCCTCCTTAGAATGCTGACAAAATTCTTAAAACTCACATATTTACTTTTCTGGGGTTGCCATTCTCAGAGATGCCCATGGCAGAAATGACATTGACAGTGAGTGCTTTTATCTAAATACATATTCCTTGTTAAATAAAATAACAAAAGAACACGACAGACCCTCCACCACCAAACACAGAGATGACCTAATAACAAAATGAACAATGCACAGATCCCCTGCGTTTTTTTTTTAATGTAATGGATATGTCATGTCTTTAA
>BMAT01011507.1:636716-647789 GCA_019649035.1 Elysia marginata | reverse complement strand
TATATATATAGAAACCATACATACCTGAACATGCCACAGTTTAGTGTTAATATATACTTTAACGCACAGTGGAAGTGCCATGAAAAACAAAAGTTAATTTAACATTATTATTATTATACTATAGCAATAGCATGTATGAATGAAGTATAAAATTGAAAAAAAAAAAACAACAAACAAACAAAACTAGCTAGAGAGCAGTTCTATAAAGACATCAGTATGTCTTAAGGGCCAAAACTCAGTTCAGAAAGAAGTTTCAGGCTAATACAAAGAGCAGCTGTGAGCAGCAAGAAGTGAGCAAACCACATAATTTGTATCCCAACAGTAGATCCCTATGTAGAGATGGGCACCCAAATTAACCTGCCTGCTACCATGTCACACACAGAACGAAAAACCCACAGAAAGAATATCATCATCATTGTACAAAATCTTTTCAGTAATATGAAAATAGGCTCAAAGCACCCAAGATATCAGTGCTACGGTGTACATAAAGATAATAATAATAATAATAGTAACTGAATTCAAAGTTGCTCTTTCATAATTGAATGTTAAATGCTTACATTTTTTTAGAAGGAAAAATAAAGGCCGTTTGTGATGTGCTTATTTATCAGCACAAGAGTTGCCTTGTTTAAAGCTTGAACACATTATGAAAGATTCTGTGTGCTCGTGATAAAAAAAAAAAAAACATTAATAGAGTTATTCTAAACATTAGTACAGGAGAGTTCACTGGTCAATCTCTCTCTCTCTCTCTCTCTTTCAGCACTCTCTTCCACCCCTGGTCCCCTGAAGGTGATTTAGTCACTGGTTCCCCCCTCACGTCTCCGACTGCTGATCATCTTGACCATCTTCAGAGCCACCCTCGTCCAACGTGGTGTCTGAACCTCGCAGCGATGACATCACAGACCGAGACGAACGTGACGCCGATGGTCTGAGGAAGGAGAAAACAGTTTTATTTCAATAAGTTTCAATGCATGTTGAGGATAAAGTGATCATTAGTCACACCAATCTTTATTTTCCTGAGGGTAAAGGGGGTCATTTAAGTGGGGGGGGGGGATATTTTAGATTCCCTTTGTCTGGAACTGAACTTTTATCAAATACCAGATCCAAAAGGTGACTAAGAAAAAAAGAATATGTGAAATGGTGAAAGTTCCAAAACTTAATCTTCACAAAACAATACCAAAAAAAAAATCAGGGATGCCAATTAATTATTTAACTGAAAATCCATGCTTTACATTTGCACATACATAAACATAATACACTAAAGCAATTGAAACACATGAATACACATAAGAAATTAATCAGGACCAAAATAACAAAAATAATGGAAAAATGGCATCCCTGAAAAATAATGTTTCTGGTTGCTTTTTTTTTTACGAACAGAAAAAAAAATTAACCTTTGCTTCCAATTGTAATTAAAACCCACAAAAAAATGGAGGAAAAGATAAAATCATAATGAGGACCAACATTTTTTTTTTAATTGTGTCAAAAAAAGATGCAAAAAATATCATGCAGTCACTCTGCAACAAAGACTTTTGCACACTTTATGTTCTCCATTTACAAGCAGCATCAAAACCACAAGAAAATGAAAAGCTTACAATTCTAAGCTAAGCATTATCCTAGTGGGTTTCACCCTCCAACACATACAGCTCTTACTTCTACCAATGCACAGAAGCCTCAGTACATTTTAACATTATCACTAATGCAGTGGATGCAATGGCAGTCTGAGAAGGCAAAAAAAAAATCACTGCTGCTAAATGGAAACATGAAACGCCTGGCCCTGAGGCAATGCAGAATTTGCCGGAGGAAACTTTGCAAGCTAAATGCGAAGAGGGACAAGAATTTCATGCATCGTCTAAAGTCAACCACGGGATAGACAGGAGCAGAAACTTGGAAGTTCCTGAAGATTTTCGACCTTTACATAAACAAGCCAAGTCAGTCGAGTGACTTCTGATAAAAAAAAACTCTTGACAGTTTAACTGTAAAACATTTATAATCTGATGCAAAACTGATTTTGCTATTAAAAAGCAGGCATTACCATATTATTAAGTAAAGCAGGGGATGAAAGAGAAGGGTTTTTTGTTCAGTTTAATTGGTGGGGCAGGCCCTGTGTGGAGCATCGAAAAGGGGACAAAAACAGGACTTGAAAAGGCTTGGAGAGTCAGCTACAGAAGTTAAGAAGCTGGCACGGGACAGGGGAATGATGATGATCATTACCATAGTGGATTGCCCTCCCTCCCTCCCTCCCTCCCTCTCTCTCTCTCTCTCTCTCTCTCTCTCTCTAACATCAATAGAACAAAAAACTATTTTTTAATGTAATAAGGCAATTACTTTTTATTATGAAATATAATTAATGAAAAATATTCAGCTTCGTTCTCGGGGCTGAATTCTCCGGTAAGGTAACTACTGCTACCTCTGCAGTATTAAAAGTTAATACCATGACTGGGGCAAGTTGGTTTAATCGATCCATCAATTAAGAAATTATATATGCATACACACATAAATGGTTTTAAGTAATTCGTGAAATTTTAGTTATGTATTTGAAGAAACATTATGCTAAACTAAAACTGAAACTAAGCTTAAAAATTGTCAAATACATTTTTGGTAGGTTGTTGGTAGAATCTTATGTGGAAGCCTGACAAGCACTTTTTCCTTTAAAAAAAATGTTTAAAAAAATTTTATTCACCAAAGAATTAAAACTATAGTAAACTAAAATCTTGGTAATTTTATTTTTAAAAATTTATACCAATCGGTCATCCAAAAATATTGCATATTGTAAAGCCCCCAACTCTTGAACACAGCAATATATGTGGCCTAGCTCGTTTGTAAAACACCTTACTCCTTTATAGACATTTTTTTTTTAAAGTTTTTCCTAAGTGCTTCATTTTGCATGGTTTTGAGTATTCTGCTGTCAAATAATGAAATGAAATAAAACATTTAAAAATCAAAACACTAAGACATTTTTAGACGCTCATAAAAACTTTGCATAACTTAAAACAGGTTAAAAAAGCTTGGCATTTTATGAATGACCAACATAATATTGTAGAGCCCTTGACTTTTGAAAACTGCAATGCCGATTATAGAAGAGCCATTAACTTTTAAAAACAGCAAAGCCTATTGTAGAGATATTAACTTTTGAGAACAGCAATAATGTATATATGACAGGGTACGAGAGTAAACTGTAAATACTACTAGGGCAGGAGGAAGTCAAGGGGTCATGTCTCATGCTGCACTGAAACGTGCATAGACAAACACATCCAGACATGTTGTATACAGGCAAAACATACACTTGTATACAGTAATACATCATCTATACAGACATGCTGTATACATGTATTGATTTTCTTCACTCATTCATACATAAAGCCTGCAGAAAAAATACTCGGACATGCAGAAGAATGAGATAAATAAAGGTGAAAAGAAAATCAAAGACTACAAGGTGACAAATTGATCAAAATTTGCGGATGAAAAATTTGACTTGGTAAATCATTTTTTCCTTCACCTGGCATGGTGAATGGTACATACAAAATGAGAAGGGAACTGGGGGGGTGTGGTGGGAGCAGCAGCAGCAGCGCAGGCAAGAGAAAGCAGGCTAAGTAAGGTGGCTAACACAAGGGTTATCTTACCACACCCACTTCCCTCCTCTGTCCTTTCTCCTATTTTACTCTTTCTCTTTTGTATCTTTCTTATTACTGGAGAGAGGAAAACCGGCCAGAGAGAGAGAGACAACAACAGGCAAGTTGATTAGTCAAATCTACAAACATGACAACTGGTCAGATGAGATCAAGTCTTATTGTCATTCCTAGCTCCAAGAAACCAAGCATTTGAGTGGATAAAAAGCAATATGTGCAGGGTTTACCCCCTTGCTTTCTCTCTTTCTCTCCCTTACCTTTCGCTGAAAATAAGACACACATACAAAGGGATGGGTCAAAATACTTTTGCGTCACCGAGGATAAAGTTTACATTGCAAAAATATAAGCTAAAAAAATACAAAGCATGTTTCTTTCAACACTAAAGCTACTACAGTTTTAGCTGTTATTTTTTTAGGGGGAGAGTGGAATTACTTCTATTATCTACGCCACAGTGGCATGCTGTCAGGGATCACAGCTTCAACCTGATCACTTGTAATTGTTTCAATCAGAAAGTGTAGCACACGATTGAATCTTTGTTATTTGCGAAATAACTACACCATGCACCAAAAAGAACACCCGACTTTGAAACAAACATGAAAAGGGGAAACTCCGAAGTAATCAGTATTCTCAAGTTTCGATGATTTTTGTTATGACAACATTTTATTTGTCACAGTGTTTAGTTGTAGGCTGGATAATTTAATTTTTTTCCGAAATTCCTTACAACAATATTGTTTTCAAGCAGCATTTCTTATAAGAATACCATGTTTACAATATCATCTCAGCCAATTGCTCAAAAGCACATACTTCTAATTATGTTAGCCAGTTTAAAGAATGCTGGATTGACAAACTATATGGATGGATCTAGGTAGGTATGCATAATTTTCTAGCAAAGGAGCAGGTAAATTAGGTACACATTTTTATTGATAAGCAGGTTTACAAAGAAGGAACTAAATCAAAGATGGGGAGTAAACTAGGGCCTACATGAGAGCTGCTAATGCTGGGCAACATATCATTGTAATAGTCAAAATTTAACTACCTACATGTTCTGGTAAATAGCCGCCTCATCGCATAAATAATATCACAATATGAATCAAAGATAATGGTCAAACAGTCACACAGAGGAAAGAGGATGTTCTAAGATATTGACAAAATTTGTTCCTCAAAGAAACAAGAGTTAACCTTACCTGTACTTTCTTAGAGTGGACATCTCGCGAGTCATTGCCTCGTTGGCTTCCATTTGCTCGTCTAACTCTCTCTGCAACTTGCGTTTCTGGCCGTTGGAGCGGGTCACTTCCTCCTCAGCATCATCAAGCTGTCGTTTCAGTGCTTTCACGCGGTTGTTCATCTTGTCCACCTGAAAATGATGAGAAAAACATTAGACACTTTATAAAGACATTAAAAAAAAAGATAACAAGAAACTTGGCAAATGAAAAGAGGCATTACAAAGAATTCACCTTTTAAACTAATACTTCTGTCTTTGTTTCACAATGCTGCTGAAAATAGGCAGCTCCACAATCATATATCAGTAACTTTAATTCAAGAAAACACTCTTTACATACAGATGTATTCAATATGCTTGTTGGGCCTAAGTTTTTATTATCTTCAACAAAACTCTTTAAAAAATAAATAAACTTCACGCAATATTAACAGTTTTGCAAGCTCAAGAAAATACACTGACATCAAAATATCAATACGTTGAAATGTGAAAATTGCAAACTCATTTGGACTTCCCTCCCTCTCTCCCTCACTAAAACTGCGCTCTCTCTCTCTCGATCTCTCACCTGGTCTTTAAATTGGTCAGCACTGCGTCGCTCATCCTCCACCTGCAACGCCAACTCCTTCATCCTCTTGTCCATCTTACGGTTTGCTCTAGAGAGGGTCACACGCTCCCTAAGGATGATACCACATAAAAAAACTTATAGCAAAAACGAACAAAAAATAAAAGAGAACTGGTTTGATAATACTGTGAACTTCAACGACGAATCTATAGAAAAAAAAATAATACATTTCACAGATTGCTCTTGTCATGTCACGGTCCAAAACAATCAAATTTAACGGAAGATTAATGATGTAAATGTCTACATTTTTTTATATTAAAACTTTGTTATACAATTCCATTCTGTATGATCAACACCTAATACGAGAGGAGTGATAATATACTGGATATGAACTATTTCTATTAGGAAATTTTTTGAGCACTGACCATGAAAGTTAAGGGGAAAGATATATTTAGCAGTTGCCAGTTGCCCAAACTTCTCATGCTTTAAGTTAATGCTGGAGGATATTTGAATGGTGTGAGTAAGGCGTATGCATTAAAATTTAGTTGGTTCAAGTTTTTTTGTTGTTTTTTTTTTATAATCAATAAAAATGGGTGATTCATATTCTAAATAAAAAGATCCATTACAAAATTATTTAAGGAGCTGTACACACAAACAAAAACACCTTGCACAGAGCAAATGCCCCTACATTTCCTTCTCAATTTTTTTTTTTTTGAAGACTAAAGACAATGATAATGATTGCATTGAATCTGACAAGTCATTTCTCTCCTCTCAGCATTGACATGTGGGGACTTACTTTGCCTCCTGGTCTAGCTGCTCTTCCAGGTTGGCCACTTTGCCCTCCAGAGCAGCAATAGTTGCCTTGGTGCGGGCCCTGTTCTGACCCTCAAGCTCCTGGAGTTTTTCTCGCATCTCCTTGTTCTGTCTCTCCAGGGCCAACCGCTGGTTCTCCAGTTTTTGAGTTACAGATCGTTCACTGGCCAAGTCAGTTGTCAGCTGCTCTGCCTGGAAAAGAACAAAGAAAGAGGAGGGTCGTCAAATTGGCTGTGTGTTTAAGCAGTTTCTTAGATATTAGGTTGGTTTGTTTTGTTTGTTTGTTTTTTTGAGCGTATAAATGCCCTAAAAATGAGGAAAATTAAGCACAGAATTTCATTACCTTAACTCACAGTGACTCAACCCCCAAAGCCTTAAATCATGTGTGATTAGAAGGGTCAAATCGTAAGCCTTCAGTGATTTTATTATGCGATCAAAACAAAACAAAAATAGAGACCCCATTTAAAAACTTTCAATCACAGTATTATTAGTTATAGAAAGATTTCAAAAGATCAATTGATCGCCCCCTTTTCCTTTGGTATAAAAACATAACTTCAAATTTGAAATGTCTCGTTTCACACAGAAAGGAACATAAATGGCTCTCCCATTTTCTGCTCATGTTGATGCATATTTTTGTAAAATGAGTCTTGTCTGACCAAAACTAATTGATCCAAAGTGAGTGAGCTTTTACCTGTAGCTGTGCTTTACGAGCCTTGTCATTGAGCAGCTCAGTGTTTGTGTGCTCTTCTTCCAGTTCATCCTCCAGCTCCGATATCTTAGCTTCGAGACGACGTTTCTCGTCCACAAGAGCTTGCCTGTAAATAAACCACAAAATCGTCATGATAGTGGGATATATGATAGGAAAAAATACGTTGGTAAGAAGTGAGTATCATATTAGTCTTTTGATTGTAAAGGATTTATAGGAAGAATGAAATCAATGATCATTAAATTCAGCTAATTTATGGGTGCCACTTCATAGTTTCTACACAGGTAACTAATTAGGAAAAACCTGAAGTTCAGTAGGATGGCTTTGATTTGCTTATTTACAGAAGTAATATTTCACATTTGAAAAAATTAGAAACTGAAACCATTCCATCAAGCAATAAAACACTCAATACTAAATTACCTTTACAGTAAACTCAATCAAGGTTATTGGGTTGCCAGAATGGCAGAGATTTATAAGTTGTTGTTTTTTTTGTTTTTTTGTTGTTGTTTTTTTTTTTTTTTGAGAATAATGATTATACTTACTTTACTTTTTTGTACAAAGTTATAAATTATACATGTGAACATAACACACCACTAACATACAGGTGATACATCTTGTTCTCTGACATAGAGAGCACCGCATGTACGTATTGTGACTTATTGAGTTAGAGCATTTCCCAACAAACTTGCTAGCTGTTGGCAGACAAATTTCTGCCATGAAAATTAGGTAACTACTTTATGATGTAAAAAACATATTGCATCGCTGATTCTTCTAAAATTTCAAAGGTAATGAAAATTGCTTGCTTTAATGCAATTGTGTAAGATAATTTTATATATGATGCCAGGGAAAGAAAAAAGAAATTGCAGTATCGCTTCATAAAATTCACATCAGTCCCTTTTTTTTCGGTTGAAAATTTTGGCTTTAACCTGTTTCAACCACAACAAACAGTTTAACCAGATGGAAAACTAGTGTAAAATTTCAAATGTGACTTTACATTTAGAGCGTTTCTTCTCACGGGGTTTTAAAAAAATGTATATTCTGGTATATCTTGTGCACTGATTTCTTTTTTTTTTTTTTAAAACAAAACTCAATTTTTTTTTTACTTGCCAGTAAAAAAGAAGAATATTGCATTAAGAATATATTAACACATCTTTTTAATTTTTTAAAGGGGGGGAGGGGGTGTATATCTGTAGAGGGGTTGCATTGAAGATTCATATCCTCAAAGAAATTGTATGACCAGAGTTAATAACAGCATGATATACTACTCACTTGCCACTGGCACTGGTGCCCATCTCATCGACCAACTCATCCCGTTCAGCCTCTGCATTTCGGCGACCCCGTTCAGCAGCAGCCACCTCCTCTTGCATTCTGATGACTTCAGCCTCCAGATTCTTCACCTGTGTAATAAAAACAAATAGCAATTTTAACCAATCGACTAAGCTGTTACTTTACATGATAAAAAAGACAAATTGTATTAATTACAAAAAGGAATACATTATTTTAGTATTTTTAGACATTTAGATGTTTGATCTTTCCTTTTCACTAACATGGAATGCATTGCACTAAAACCCCTTTGTGCCCAGTAAACATACCTTCTTCTCATTTTCTTTAGCTTGGGCGGCAATTTCATCTCGTGCAATCCTGGCCTCGTCCAGATCACGATGGAAGTCCTTGACTTGTGCGGCCAGCTTCTTGTATTGCTTAACAGCATCTTCCTTCACCTTGTTGGCCATCTCTACCTGTTGCTCCATGCCAGAAAGGTCACCCTGCAGCTTGTTGCGGGCATTCACCGCCAGAGCTTTCTGCTTCCTCTCATCCTCTAGCTCTGCCTCCATCTCACGCAGCTGTGTAACAAAGTAGTAAGCATTAGGATTCAGGGGATCAGAACACAACAACTACTTTAGCTATCAATAAATTATTATGAGTTCACTCAGCTCATATGTGTCAAGCTTGCAAATTTAAGTTGCAAAGAAAGCTGTTTTGAAAATTGTAAAATTGGTTTCTTTCTTGGATTCACAGGGCTGTTAGCAACTTACACATAAAAGCAGTAAATTTTGTAATGGCACTGATGCATCAGATCCCTTTTCTTAGAGCTCTTTTCACTTCACTCTTTTGATACAACATAGATGGTCCTCTATTATCAAAAATTCAACACCAAAAAGCAATAGCTCAGCAAGAACAGCATGAGAGTTTCTGTAATTTTTTAAAATAGTTCTTTCCACATTTTCCTGCATTTGAACTAAGATAAAACGCAGGAAAATGTATGTGNNGGGGGGGGGGGGGTTCTTGCAAGAATAGGAAAGTTAAAGAAGTGTGGCCGAAGCTGACTCACCTGTTTGAGCAGAGACTTTCTTGCCTCCTCTTCTTGGTCCTCTCTACCAGCCTGGTCACGCTCATACTGAGTCTTGAGGGCCTGCATGTTCACCTCAAGTCTAAGCTTGGCATCCTCAGCAGTCTGCAGCTCATCCTCAAGGTCTTCAATCTGTTGGCGTTGCTCAGCCACAGTTGCTTCCAGTGAACGTTTGGATTTCTCCAAGTCATGCACCTACACACAAGCAAAAATGACAGAAAAGCATTGTTTGCTTTATTTGTTTGCTTTTTATTAATATATGGTTTCTTTACTAATTATGCAGCAACTAAAAAATACAAAGGCTCAATCCGTGATAAGGTAAAAATAAGGTAACTTTACTGGGATTAAAATACTTTGAGGTGTAATGGATGTTTTACAAAGGTTAAAAAAGGCAATAGTCCCTTCTCTCTCTTAATACTGTTCGCAGTGAGCATCAAAGGGTGAGCGCATAAGTTTCAATGTGTCACCACAAAACATTGAATTCACCCTCAAGAAAAAAAGACACTGCTAGCAATTAACCCTAGAAATGTCATGTGTTGATTATATAAGCCGTATAAAATAGTTCATTTTTTGGACATATACTTAGGAATACAGACGATCCTGAGAGTCAAGTGGACAGACAAAAGAACTAATGAGAGCATCCTGAAAGAACTAAAAACAGAAAGAACCCTACTTAATTTGATCAATGCTAGAAAGCTTAAGTATGTTGGTCATGCTCTTCTCAACCATAGAACATCGCTTATAAAAACTGTGTGTGAGGGAAGGCTGGATGGCAGAAGAAGGAAGGGAAGACCACCAATATCACTTTTAACCAACTTGACAATGGCCTGTGGTTTAAGTTTGAATCAAATTGTCCAGAAAGTCAGGACAGAGCTGGGTGGCAGCAGAAGGTGAGATCGTCGATTGCTACAGCCAACACTGCATCCGGTGACGCCCACAGGTGAGACAGGTGAGACTTAGGAATATTGTCATCCAAAAAATTAGTATGCAATATTTTGAGGGTTTAAAAAAGAACATCTGAAGTTTTTCTTTTTAAAATCTTTGCCACACTGTTTGCTCACATTTTTGCCAACATCATCTTTGCTGGACACCAGGTCCTCCAGCTCACGGGCTTGCTGCTGGCGCTGACGGTCGAGAGACTCTGCACGCTCCTGAAGCTCATCCAGGAGACGCTGCAGGCTCAGGATCTTTGTCTCCTTCTCTCTGCTCTCTGTCTCTGATTGCTCAAGCTCTTTGGCCAGTCTACAACAGAAGAAAGATGAGTGTAAAAACATGTATACGGAGTTCAACTTTCTTAGCAGAGCAAGTATGCAAGCAAATAACACACATGAAAAGAAGGAAATTTTCAAGACCCCTGTGGAGAACGCCGCCTGGCAGGCACTTGTACTCAGAAGCTGTCTAAATAAAATGATTGATATATCCACAAAAATGATCATTTTATTTATTATACAACGCTCTGGTTATATTTTACATGATGCTTGTCCATAATTGAAAACCTATTACCACATAAGTATGAATATCAACTTTAATTTTTTTTTAAACTTTGGAAAATTTATATCTGCAAACTTTCGGGCTTTTGAGCTGTGTTTAAAAAATTAAAATTCTAGTAAAAAATCAGGAAACTTGAACCCATGTAACATCTTATCTCTTATTCTGCGTATGAATTTTGCTATCATTTTATGCAACCTTTATAAAATTGCTTCAGTGCAAAATAGTTTGCCATCAAGAACAGGTTCGTAAGCTGCATTAATTTGCAAACTCTGAGCTGTTATTAAAAAAAAAAAAACCTTCCTCTGAAAT
>BMAT01011507.1:621014-633749 GCA_019649035.1 Elysia marginata | reverse complement strand
GTTATTGTCTGAATTCCGACGATTGTCGGAAAAAAACCAGGTCTATCAATTACATTTTTCTTAAGTTAATTGATGTGCAAAAGAAATTAAATCTTGAATATTATTGTTCTAAAAATATTCTTCTCACTTGAACATCAGCAAGTTGTGCCTCAAGAGAAGAAATCTTTTGCTGGCCTTGTAAAGCCTTTGTTTCCACTTGCTCCAGCTGATTTGCTGCCTGGTCCAGTTCAGTCTGCAGACACAGAAAGAAAGAAATAAACAACTGAAGACTGAGGAAGGCTGGAACTGAAACTAGGACAACATCCAATATTACTGACTTACTTTTGCATCAAATTTGTGTGCTTAAAAAATTGTAAAAAAAAATAATTAAACTTTTACTTTATTATCAGAGGGAACTTGTCTAAATTGTATATGACCTGAAAAGGTTTGACTGGCAAAAAGCTTGTAATTCAAACATGGGGCATAGTGGCAGGATAAAGTTTTATATCATTAATATTGCAAAAATTTACAGCTCAAAATCATAAATACTTAAACTTTTTTCCTCTATTTTAAATAGCCAGTTTATGATTTCAAGGTATCAAGGATGCATATCACAAAAAGTGTATACTGTAGTAAGGGCGGTTTAAGAGGAGATATGGTAGACAATGTTGAGGCTAACCTTTAAGATGAAGAACAAAACTTACCTGTAATTTCTTGTTTTTGTCACCAGAATCACTGGAGACTCTCTCCAGCTCTGCCAACTTCAGGGACATCTCAGCCACCTGGCCCTCTGCCTGCTTCCTCTTACGCTCTGATTCTTGTTTTGCCATCTGCACAGATTTGAGGTCATTGCCGAGATCTTTGTTTTCTTCCTCAAGATGGGCCTTTGTTTTTTCCAAGTTTGCTTTGGCCTGCACAGAGAAAAAAGTACAACGCAAATGATAACTAATAACATTTACAATACTTAAAGACAGCTGGTTAGATGTAAAGCTTTCAGAAAACATGTGACTAGAATACACAGTCAAGTTCGGATATATTGGATCCCATGGGAACAAAAATATCAGAAGACTTTACAAAAGAAAAAGTGAATTGGTGCACCTGAACAAAGTTCAAATTAAGTAAATATAAAAATAATACGGATTGAAATTATAAGGACTTGACTGTATTTACAGCAATAGACTATTTCGCCATAAATGACGCTACTGCAACAGATTTTCTTTACAACATTTAAAATGTAATAGCTTCCCTTTTTTCCACAAATAAAATTTGCTTAAACACCACATTTTTATTTTTTATTTGGTAACATTATAACGCCCAATTACCTTTTTGGTGTTTTCCAGTTCTTCAGAGACTTGATCAACTTGTTGGGAATATTTCTGCTTGATTTCTGTGACACCTTCATCGTGTGCTTTCTGTGACTGCTCCACCATGCGCTTCAGTTCCTGCACTTCCTGCTCACGCTTGCCTCGCAGTTCTTGTACAGCTGCTGTTGTGTCGAGGGAGTTCTCAAGCTCTTCACGCAAGGCTTCCACTTCCTAGAGAAATCAAAGCAGTAAGACCATGCGCATAAACAACAAGATCATATATTAACACGGTCCAGTTTGGGCATTGTATACCCCATGGCAACAAAAATTGACTTTGAATTATCCAAAAATCAGTTATCAGTACACCATTACAAAAATAAAGATAATACAGGTGGTGTAAATGATGTTCAAATTAAGCAAATATTCCAAATATGTAGGTTCAAACTGGAAAGACTCAATTGTAATTTAAATGGAGAGAAAGAGGAGGAGCTCGCTCTTTAACTCTCAGAAGGCCAACCATTTTGGACAATTTGGTAGAAATTGCATGATTTTTCTCATTTTTTTATTCCTTTTGTGTAATAATAAGCATATTTATGCTCCATGATAAAGTTTAACCATTTTTTTCCCAGTAGTAAACCAAAATCCATAATAAAAATGAAAAAATATACAGAGAAAAGAGCTTTTAAACAAATGTATTGTTATCAGAAAAAAATTTCGATTTTCCCATAGTCGGCCTTTTGAGGGTTAAATCTTCTAAGACAGTGAAAACAGGACTTGTTGTCCCCAGGAGTGATAAATAAAGAAACAGTTAAGTGAGCTATAAAGAAAATTTCTTTTCTAAAAAAAACTTTTTCCATTTGTGAGGTAACAAAGGTAAATAAGGCATGAGTCACTCAGACTAGTTAGCGGCCTTTCAATACTAAAATTTCTGTCATATAATCAAGCATTATTTCTTGTTTTAAAACTGAAACATCACAGTTTATAGTAAAGCTAGTGTTATAAGATTTACAATTTCTTTATATGGCAAAAAGTGCTTTGAAAATGTTCAGGACTCAAAGTCAAATTCTGATTTGTGTCTGATTTACCCTGGTCACCTCACATTTGCCAATGACCTATCCTTAAAGAGTGAAATGATATATTAACATTAATCTGAAGAGAGTAACCTTCTTATAAGACTTAAAGAATAAAACTAAATATATATGTTTGGTCTTCAGTGACGCTAAAGCCAAAAAAAAAAAAAAATGCGACAACATGACTGCACCTCATTGAGATCTCTTTTCTGCTTTTCTGCTTTAAGGCGGGATTCTTTCTCTGTCTCCAAGTCTTCCTGCAGCTCTTGCAGCTGGTTGGTGATCTCACGCAGCTGTTTCTGGGTAGCAGTTTTGGAGCCTTGTTCTTCATCAGCCCTAGAGTAAACCCAAACATACTCACGTGATACTCGAAACTTTTAATAAGCTTATCAAACTTTCTTTAGCCATGTTTATGAGAATGCCACTTAAAACACGTAATTCTCTAAAAGCATAATATTTAAAGTATAAATGAATTCTCTGGTGCACTTAGAGCCTTAATAGTGATCTAATGCAGAGAAAAAATGACAACCCCATTGTGATGCCCGGCATTAAAATTGAGAATTTTTCACCTTCACTGATACCCCCTCCTGGTAGCTATCTGCATATGAACTAAAACTCCCTAAGTTATCTCAGCAATATATAAAACAGCTTTTTTCTTTTAAAAGTTGGGACTTCAGATCACAACTGAAGATGAAGAAATTGTTTAATTCAAAGCATTTTGACAAAGGCAGTCCAACACACAATACTAAACAGGAATATCACAATTCCTTTCTTTTTCTTTAGTTTAGTTTTTATCTTTGCATACTTTTGCAGAGCACCCTGGACTTCCTCCTCTCTCTTGGCGAGCTGTGTCTGCAAATCTTCCACTTGCTGCCTCTTCTCATTGAGCTGGTCTCTGAGATCAGTCAGCTCCGTCTCAAGCCGGCGGCGGATTTTTTCTAACTCTTGACGAGCCTACAGAAGAGACACAAGGACAACCCATTGGTTGATGAGTCGAAAAGAGACCTCATAAAAGCAAAAGAAAGCATTTCTCAGCTGCCAAATCAATGGAAATATCTTAAAACTCAAATCTCTTGAACTAAGAATGTGTCCGCTGAGACAAGTTCTACAAATATGACGGAAATTGTTTAGTATACACGCATATACATAAATTTCATCAGGAAAGCCCTTCAACTTTTTGGGATTCAGGTGAGGAGGCACTTTGATAAGCTAATACTTTTGGCTAATTTCATAATTAACTTTCTTCCTTCCTCTTCTATACATTTCGATCCCATGTGATCGATGACGTCATTAGTGAATAGATTAACTATTCGCAATTGAATGAAAGCAGAAACTTATATTTCATATGAATAATAAAAGCTAAATATACCCTGAGAAATCAACAGAAACATTAAGATTTAATTTTGTATTGGGTTATTATACCCAAAAATGTTGTTTCGTCTTTACCAGCCTGCCGTCATCTTGAATGCAGTTATTATGGTGAAAAATCATTATCTATTTTTTTAAATGGCTAAAAATCAAGATTAACATTTTGAAAGTTCAAAAATTTGCGTTTGACCAAGGTGAAGTGGGGTTGTTTTTTTTGGGTTTTTTTGTTCATTATGATTTTTTTCATTATCGGATTTTACGGTGTGACAAGTCCATTTTTAGTATACAAAGTAAGTTAATTGTGTAATATTATAAGATATAATGGAAAAAAAACATTTCAATTGAAAGCCCATTCATTTGCTATCATAACGGTATATGACACTTAGGACTCTGAACAGTTGCGCTTGCTAAAAGCTGCTAGACAAAAAGTAGACTCTCAGACTTATATTCAAAACCTAAAATAGTAGGGAAGTAAGAGAGTTAATCTTGCTTCCAAGAACTATTACAACTTTAAAGCATAACACAACACCATTGACTTTCTTTCTAAACACGCTCCTCTGTAAATTAAACTTAGTATTTCTATTTGCTTAGGCTTACACAGAGAGGTAAGAGTAACAAAACATAGTAGCAGTCACTACAAACCTGTTGCTCTTTTCGTAAACGCTCCTCAAGATCAGCAATAATGGCCTCATATTTGTTTTTGAGTTTGGTTAGTTGCTTGCTCTTTTCCTCCTCCTCAGCCATGTTGAGCTGTGATTCTGCCAGTCTTTCCTCCATAAGCTTTTTCTCCTTCAATAACTTTTGGTTGGTGTCGTCCAGCTGAGCTGCCTCTTCCTCCAATTTCTTCATCTTACCCTCAGCAGCCACTTTTTCCAGTTGCAATTTCTGACGGGTTTGCTCTTCTTCTTCAAGTCTTAAGAGAAGAAAAAAATTATTAGTGAGCAACATTTTTAAAGGGTTCTTTTTGTTTATTGACACTACTGATCTTTGAGTCTTCTATGTACAGAATTTTCAAAACTCTTTATCTTAAAAAGAGACTCGGCATCATTTGAGGATTAATGCATCCCAAATACATGTACCATGAATAGAATAGAATAGAATAGAATAAATCTTTATTGATCCCATTTTGAGAAATTGGTTGTACATAGGTAAGACACTAAAAAAGCATAGATCATGTAGGTACCGTAACTAAAACATCAAATCATTAATCCACATGTACAACAATATTGATTATCACAGCTCACATATTTAAAGCATTCTAAAATACATAAGGTAATTAATCTGTGTATTATAATACTGAATAAAATAGCAAAAACGTATGATATTAAGAATTAAAATAAATGAATAAAAATAGAAGTGGAGATGAACCATATAATAATGCAAGACATGTATCCATAGAGTGTATAGCATAGTCAATGATAAAAATTAGCAAATGAATATAGTAAATCTAGTCCAAACAATAAAAATGATTTGAAAAATGATAAAAATGATAGAGGAGAAACTTTCAGGATGGATAAGCAAATTTAAGAAGTTTGTTTTCAACCAATAATGTGGTAACCTCATTTTTGCCCTTAATTCTTTTCCTACTCGGCAACCATTACAACTAACAACCCTTTTTCCTCCCTGCCACCTCTTTCCTTATTATGGTCAGTTTAAAACTGTTTTCCTTCTAGTTTAAAAGCCAGAATCACTATAATCCAGGAATACTAAAACAGTATATAAAGTAATAATCATAAAAAAAAATATTTCCCATAAAATGTAGCATTTAAGTTTTTCTATCTAAGAACTTTTGTCTTTTGGTCAATCTGTTAAGAGCACAAGAGACACATAAAGCTTACAAAATTTTTCCACAAACAACTTATAAATCTCTTATAGTTTTCACTTACTGCTCCTCCAAATCTTTCAGATTTTGCTGCATGACTTTCTTTTCTTCCATAACAATGTTGTTTCTGTCTTCCTCTTCTTCAATTCTCAACTCCAGCTCATGCAGAATTTCCTCAAGTTCCTCTTTCCGTTTGTTGAGGCGAGCTCGTGACTACAATTGAGATGACAAAAATACAATGAACTAAAAATTGTTTTCTATTCTTTATCTAAAAAACTTGTTTCTACAAAGCTGGTTAATTTACAGTTGGATCAATGAGCGGAGTTTTCTCTCACATCTACACCTATAGAGGATTTATGAGAACATGAAATCAAATATAAGATTTTCAGTTTCATGAGGAACTAATACTCAAGCTCAATGGAGAAAGAAATGGTATGCAGGCACATCTCAATTTAAAACATCACAAATTTTATGAGTTTGTTATGCCAAAAGTGACTCTTTCTTTTTTTAACATGGGCTCTGTTGTACTCAACAGACTATCAAAGAAACTTATCTTGATTTGGATTTATGAAGAAGAAAAAACAGTTAAGTGAAGCCACTTACCTCCTCAGCTTCAGCGCACAGTTCTGTCTCCGCCTGGAGCTGCTCTGCCAAGATATTCTTTTCGTCAATGATCTGGGCATATCTGCGCTCGATTTCCTCTGTTTCCTGCTTCTGTTTCTCAAAGCTGTCCTTGACTTTCTTGAGTTCCTCTTCCTTCACATGCAGCTTTTCCTCCTGGCCTGTCACAGACAACAGCGGCTTCACCTGGTCACAGTGAGTAAAAAGATGCAAATATTAGGCTGAACAGCTTTAGCTTAATATCCTTACATAAGGAGTCCAACAGGACTATTCAAAAAGCAAATTTTTTAAAAATAATGGCAGAATCTTATGTCCTCTGACATGTGCAGACAAGTTAGATGTTGCAATTTTCATATCCGAGATGTACATAATTTGACCTATGCATTTGTCTTATCTTCAAAAGGTTGAAACGTATATTTAATTATCAAAATTTTTGTGAGAAGCTCCAAGCACTTTTTAAACTTTAAAACATAGACACAAAGACGAATATATATACTGTAAACAGCTTCTGACTCATTTGCTCTGGTGTTAAGACAAATAAGCATCTTGCATCTGCCATTTTATCATATAAGGTAAAGAGAGATGAATATTAATCCTCAAAGTGTGTAACTTGACTGATGACCCTGCATGCTGAAAAATATAGTTGCCCTCTGGAAAGGGAGTTTGTATAAATATAGTCTCTAAAACTACTTTCTATATGTAATATTACCTTTGTGAAAAGCCTCCACCATTGCCAGTTGCGGAGCTTAAGGTATGCAGCACAGTTTCTCTGAATGACACGGATAGCATTGATTTGCTGAAGCCTCTTCTGGTAGTTTCTGTAAAAATGCATATTACCCGACAGTAGTAAACCAAATTTGAATTTTAGGAGGTGAATTTCCTCCCATATAAGTTCTTCAACTTTAAAAAACTAAGATGACTGAAATTTAACAAATTTTTAATACAATAAAAAATTTCATGATGACCCTTCCTTGAAAGCTAGTAAGCTTTTAATAATAACCATTAAAATTGAAACCGTACAAATCACTTTTCCCTTTCAAAGTTTTAAACCAACTACATAACAAAAAAAAGCAGTCACTCACAAGCTCTTCCAATCATCTAGGTTAAATGCCCAAGTTTAGTGCCCTAGCCCAGAGGAATTTCTTCATCTCCAATATTGTTAATGAACTTGTAATTTTTCGTACCAAATTTATTACTTTTTGCATTTTCCCCTCCTTTGCTTAAATTTAGTGGGTCACACTAACCTCCTTGCGAGAAGTCCCCTAGCAAGGGCCTGGAACTGAACAATAATGTCTGTGAGCTTGAGGTCTCTCTCCTCTTCTAAATGGGCTAGCACGCCAGCACGGAAAAAGATCTTGCTCTGCCCGATGCGAAACAGGTTGGAGTCCAGCTCCAACACAGATATCTGAAATAGGCAAAAGTAGAAAAATACAAAATTAAGGGATCTTGTTACCCTTTTTTTAAACATAATTATTATGAATAATCTCTAGAAAGTTTAAATAAAATCAGATGGAAAAAATATAAATTACAAGTACAAGCATTTTAAGTGACTACTATCTCTACTGATAATAAAAATTTATAGAAACAAAGTTTTAAGCGTTGTTATTAGGATGTCTCGACAAGTATTTAGTGAAACAAAAATTGTATTACTACAAGCAATTTTTGTGAGGAATAAGTTTGGCTGAACATATGTCGTACCATTTTTTCAACAGCCTTCTTGCCATCCATGAAGCCTCTGGGGATAGCACCAGGCGTAAGGATCTCATACCGCTGACGGAACTCTTGGAACAATATTCTGTTAGGGAAACCCTGTCTGCAGATCCTGATGCCCTCAAGCACACCATTACACCGCAGTTGGTCGAGCACTAAGCCAGACTCAATCTTCCCTGCCTAGAACAGATTTAATTTGAGTATGCTGATAAATTAAAAACCATATTTGAGAGTGCCAATTTTTTCAATGCATATTTCAACGTATGGTAAATGTGTTTAAAAAGTGTTTTCCTCTACAGATTTTCTAAAAAATGTTTTGATGCAAAAGATATTTTATGGTTAAATCTTGTAAAAATTGTACCATACTTGATTACTTAACTGTTAATCTGAAAGATTATATAATTTCGTTTGAATTTTATGTTTTAAAGAAAGCATCTAAGAGGGAAGATAATTTGGAGCCAGAAATCAGTTCACAAGGCCAACTTAGATAACATATTTTGTAAAAGGTAAAATACCTTTTTCTCGTGGTTGGGAATGATACAGCGCACAAAGTTAGGGTTGGTGTTCCGCAGGGTGGCCATCAGTTTAGCCAGTTGCTCTTTGTATAGCTGACTGACTGTTCGGAACATGCCTTTACGGGTGCGGGATCCAAACATGGTGTCCACTGCCTGTGCTGCTCCCATTCCAACAATGTCAGCTGGAGAAAAAAAAAGTATCCATGTTAATTCTTCTAAATCTTTATTTTCATACACTGGCAGGGGTGAGCACTACTTGTGAAAAAAAATCCTGAGTTCAGGGCTTGCATTACATTATATTCACGCAATGTACATAAACAGTACAAGTAAAGTCAATACAGCAGTAAGATATGCTTTTCCATAAGGAATTTACTAGCAAAAACTTTTGTTCTCACATGAGTAGTGTATATCCAGATCAGGACTTTTCTTATCCAAAATAGAAAAAAAAATCCTGAATTCAGGAGAAATCCTGAGAATGCCCATCACTGCACTGGGTTCCACAGGCTTGCCAAATGCTAGTTTGTATCCATTTTTTACATTTCAAATAAAAGGGGAGGAAATTATAACAAAATGTTGTTTTTTTCATTTTTTGGGGGGGTTTGATTAAAATGAGACTTTTTGATGAAGAACAGACTGGTTTAGGTTTCCTCCAAGTTTCTGGTTTTCCTTTTTTATTTTAAATCTTTCAGAGATAATTTGATTCTAATTCGTTAGATATGATATCTGCAGACTAACAGAAATTCCATAGCTGGACTATCATAGTCATAATTTTTAAATCTGGAAAATCTCTGAACTTTTGAAAGTATGGATACTGAGACAATAGAAAAGCAGAAAAAAGGGATACCCAGAAATAATATGAGACTTATGTTCCCAGTTAATGTTTATGCTTTTTAAGAGGCCTTGTGTTGATCTGCTATGGTAGCTGTCAAAGGGTCTCATAGCTTCTTTACTTTTGTTTCTTTTTTGTTTTCTCCTTTCTATTTTCTTTGCAGTTCATAAGTGGTTATTTGCATTGGTATATATATGCTTTTTTAAAATATGTTTGCACCTTGTTGATCATCTTTATAAGCCTAGTCAAATTACATCTGAACTTCATTAGTCAAACTATAAACATGTCCAAAAGTAAATTTTTGTTGAAGAAATCAAAATGAAATTAAAAAGGGAAAAAAATCTAAATAAGATGTTTGTTAGCGGCAATGAACAGGGAAATGAGATGGACAGATACTGACCATCTTTCCACATGTTGGCAATGAAAGCATCTGACGATGATGACATGATGGAGACGACGTTCTCGTTGAGTGGGTCCATGTTCTTCATCAGCCATTGGTCAGCAGAGTAGTCAACCTAAAACACAACAGAAAGGTGAATTAGATGTTGGTCCAAGGCTTTAGAGTGAAAACGCTCACATGTTCATGGCATTAAATTCATTCAATTAGCTTCTTTGTTTTGGACAATGTATTATCCTATCTCACCTTCTTTTTATTTCTTCAATCAGACTTACTAATCATCCTGATATTTGATAGTAGGAATGAGATTTCAAGATGAATTAGCAAAATTTTTCTGATGTCAATCACATGTTGATATTATCACTGGTGCCAGCACATAGCAACTAATGGGCAGACAATCTTGTTTGCAGAATATTTAAAAGAAAATGAAATGGAATTACCTGCTGCCTCTTGAACACAATCTCTAAAAAATTATTGAATAGGTTTATATTAAAGGTACACGTTTTACTCAGTACTATTGCGGGGGGTTTTTTTTTGTTTCTTTTTTAGATGTTAAATTACAATTTAGAAGAAAGAAACTTTGAACCTTATTTAAATAAGGCTATTGAATCTAGATCTAGATTTTGATAAATAGGATAGTATTTTTGAGTAATGAGTGTCTTTCCTCCAGCAGAGACGCAACTCATTCTACCCCTAATCTTATTCCCTGTAGAGGTCGTTGACCCACCTGAGTGGTCACAGGCAGCCAGCCAATACCCAAAGCTACCACACTCATGTACTTTATGTGTCTGCCTATGCGACTGGAGGCAGCTGGGATTCCTCCTGGGTCAGCAGGCACAGTGAGTGTGGAGCCCATCTTTTTGTGTTTCACTCTTGGCTTTCACACAACCACTTAGTCCCACATTCTATTTATTGGAAGCTATGATCCTTCATTGCCAACTCTGGATAGGTACCACCTTCTACTCCTGGCTTTCATACTCTTTCTTGACCACATATGCCTAGCCCAGTTTTGAACATTTTACATTGAAATGAAAGTAGCTTGGTACTTTATTATGACAAAATTTTTTAGATTTGTTGTTTACATTTCTTTGTGGTTTATTTTTTTTTTCAAAACTTTCTTGGTAGTATATCAATAAAAATAATAGAAACCATCCCTTTAGTTTTAGAATTAGTTTCTACCCTAAAATCCTACAGAATATCAATCTAATTTTTTTTTAAATTCTTTAATCCAGATCTAGGTCTATTGATATAGCTTTAAATAGGAAAAGATGATGATTTTCTAACTAAGTTGCATGATGTTTTAGCAACTTTGTTATCCTAACTTCTTCCTGTGTTGCATGATGTTTCAGCAACTAGAAAAGACAAATAAAACTTCCTTGGTTTCAGAATGCAACATGAAAACAATTTAAGAATTTTTTTTATATGGATGCACGTACAATTTTACGGGAATTTCCTTTTTTTTTTCAATTAAGTGTGCATTTTTTACTTTAATTTTTTGGAATATTCAAGGTTTATTTGTATATTATTCAGAAGCAGTTTTTACACACAGCTCAATTCTTTACATTTAGTCTATTTGTATTTCACCAACCTTATCTGCGTAGTGAATCAGACTGAAATGAGCATCAGCCCTGAAGTCTGGCTTCTCAAACTTAGGATGTCCAGTGTGTTGACCAAGCAGTTTGTCAACAAAAGTTTTGTCAGTAGCTTTAGGGAACCAACACTCTTCATCCAGCAGTGCAAGGATGCCCATTGGCTGAGAAGATAAATTAACTAATGTTAATTACACAGTTGATCAAACAAAACTGGATATGAAAGCATCTTCATCCTAAATAAAGGAGATGATGATGATGATGATGATGATGATGATGATGATGATGATGATGATGATGATGATGATGATGATGATGAAAAAAGAAAGAGGGAAAAGAAAGGTTAACTATGTTCCACAGCAAACCCTTAGAGCTCAAACATAATTAAATCTATTTCTCTCAAAATTAAAATCTTTACTTCCATGGATGGCTATACTGCCGTCCCAAAACAGACCGATGTACATGTAAAACTTGAGTTTTTATTCCATTGTGTTTAATTCTTGCCTTTACCTTTATGCCAATATACATCTTGTGAAGAAGGCAGAGTGACATACCTGCACTCTAAATCAGACTATTTAATGTATCAAACCAACATATTTGCAAGATTTACCCAAAGTTACATTAACTTTATTGTGCATTTTCCAAGATCTCATACTCAATATATTGCATGTCACTTTGCTTTTGATGGCAGTATAGTCCTTTGCAAAAACATGCAACCCTATCTATTGAAAAAAAAATTATGCAGCCTTTAACATTCATGACAGTTCAAATTAAAGTATCCCTTCTGGAAATAAGGCCTCAAAATGCTGTGTATGCAAGACCTTGTCCACCCTTACCTTTTCAAGCAAGTCAATGGTCGGCTGAAGGTCGAGGCCAAAGTCAATGAATTTCCACTCAATGCCTTCTCGCTGATACTCCTCTTGCTCCAGGATGAACATGGTGTGGTTGAACAGCTGCTGCAGCTTCTCATTGGTGTAGTTGATACAAAGTTGCTCAAAAGAGTTCATCTGTGGATATCAGAGGTAGCGGAGGGATCAAATATAATGTTATACAATACATTAAAAGACATAATATTTCCCTTCCTAAGATACCACCTTAAGTATGGAGTGAAGACAGAGGTCATGAAGTAGCAATACACTGGTAACTTAGAAGAGATTGAAATGTGAGTATTAGAGCAAAATAAAACATGATTATGACCGTAAATGAATACAGTGCATGGTCTTATTGTCTTATGACTGGAGTTGAAAAGCAAAATTCAGCTCTAAAAAGCAGATCTCCAATAACTTCATGATTTAAAACCAGCAAATAAAAATTGAAAGGTTACAGACAGATGAATTGTTTCAAATGCCAAAATAATCAAGTTATGGATTTTCTTCACTGTAAAATTGACCCTTTTTAATTTTAATTTTTTTGTAACCTCATGTCCAGAGAATTTAACAAGGGCTCCATATAATAGGGTTTTTTCTTACATACAACAATGACAACTGCGACAATAAAATGTAACAAAAGACAAATCTGATTTTGTAAAAAT
>BMAT01011507.1:580521-598739 GCA_019649035.1 Elysia marginata | reverse complement strand
AACCAAAACCTTTCCAATAACACCTTCATTAAATTAGCCCAGACAGACTAGACAAGCTGTTCCTCTCTTTCTCTCTGTGAGTATCAGGAGTTGGCCCGGGGCGGCGAGAGGTCAGACTAACCACGGAGAACGATTACGGTGGAGGAGGTACTGTGTTCACTGTTCAGGGTCTCTACCTGTTGCATCTATCCCGCCCGCCACCTCCAGACCTGCCTATCAATCAGGCGTCAGAAGGAGGACATGCCTTGCTGACGTCTGTGTGTGCAACTGCCAACACCTGATGCAGCAGGACAAGAAGAATGAAACACTTAATTTGGCCGCTTCTGGTGGGGCCGTGCGCCTCTCTCGCAGCAGCCAGTAGGCTAAGCAAGCTACGATTTTGCTTACAGAGAGTATTTTATGAATAGTAGGCTGGCAATGCTGCACTAAACACCACCATTTATACAAATCAACTTTGTTTTCTTTAAAATTAGGGAATATAATACATGTACCACGTGGATAGAAAAAGGGACACATGTGCTCATGGAATGGGAAAAATCCATAAAGGAAACAGGCTTCAAACTACTTATTCTTTTTGTTAGACGTAAGAAGATGGAATTAAAACTCATGGGATTTTGAGAGAAACAGTGTAAATGTTTAGCGGTAAGGTCTCTGAAACGCTTGGTGTAGTAAGCTGCAGCCAAACAGACTGCAAACCAAGCTCCCTATAAAGATGCTCATGCGGGGTATTACTGCTTTAAAGTTTAATAAGGCATATTGTTAAATGAACTTTTGTGGCGGGCTAATACAGCGCTTAATGGATTTTCTCAAAACCATGCTCACGAGTAAGTTTCTCTGTAATGAAATTTTTATGCGAAAACACCTGTTGCTCACTCTTTTGTTAGGTATATCAGTATATCAAGCAGAGCTGTCAAAGACCATTATTGAGCGGATGCAGCTAGCTGAGTAGTGTGTTTAATTATATTGAGAGTTCGTTTTTTGTTGTTTTTTTTTTTTAAGTTTATAGCCTCATTCGTCATGCGCTGAATAAAGTTTATCAGCATTTAGTTTTAATTAAAGCAAAATATAAATCTAACGGTATTCAAGTGAATTATTTAAAAGACTAATATTTGGGTGAGCAATACAACATAGTGAAAAAAAAAAAAACAAGAAAAGACCAGCCATTCGTAGAAAGTGCTGGATCATCAAAACAAAACTACACTAACAGCGTTCACGATTCAACATGATTGTGCGTGATAAATGGGGGGGGAATCAGATATTTGAATAAGTGATCTTACTAAATTTTCCTCATTAGAGCAACTAGAAAAGATTGGACCCCTAAAAGAGGCATGATCTTAACCAACACCTGACGCGAGAAATTTATTTAGCAAGCCTTATCGGGTTAGCGATGCTACTTTCATGGCACATGTGCATCCACACCAAGTTCTGTGAATTATTCCAAGGGATCTGGTAATTCTCCTAAAAAAAATAAATCTGATATACTTCAGAGACAACCAACAAATAGATACTACAGGGTTACATAACTACCCACATCCCCAAATCTTTTCCTAACACTCAGAAAATCCAAGTTGAAATTACAAGAGGGCATGGCTGGCGACAAGGTTCTGCAGTTGGCGGATGAGGAAGGGAAGAAATCACCCTATGAAGGCATATCACAGCTGCAGGTATGGATTCGATTGATAAACACAAACACACACTGGGGATCCCAGATCGGACAGAACTTTTCAGACACAGTGAGAAGGAAAGATATCATGATCCTGTTAGAGGTAAAAGAAGAGGGATAAGGTTTCAAAAACTCATCCGCTGAGTTGACAAAATCGACCGCTAAAGAAAGCTGGAGAAGCAGCGCCAAGAATAACAGGGAGGAAGAGCGGCAGGTCAGTCCAACAGCAGGTAGGCTTATCTTACCCGTCGGGCGGCACCTCCACCCGAGAGGCTTGGATCTGGTTGTAATCCCTGGCGTCAACACGCCAGTCACGGCCACGCTCAGCTAGCCAGCAGTAGCAGTCAGATTTGTCCAAGTGTCCACGCCGACTACTGCACAATGTGACCATACTTGGCCTCAGGTCCACTACCTACATCTACAACCTTACATAAAATCAGATTTAGATTTGTCGGCCCTGAGGCAGATAAAAAAAGGCTTGGTATCGGTGCGTCTGTGTAAACTGGGTGTGGACGTCCGGGTGTTTGGAGCGAAGTGTTTTTTTTTCTTAATATAAACAAACAAGCCCCACCATTCTGAAAAAAAAACATTCTTCATATTTTTATCAATGATAACGAACATACTCCTCCTCTCATTCCTAACACACGAATCCGCCCCGAGGCTAATCTAAATTGAAACGAGTTCCCTTAAATGCCTATGTGCCCTCCTCTAAGCTTGGGAACAAAATGTCTCTTGTCCTCTCCTGCTACACATAATAATTAACCTAAAGAGGTCGATGTGGCATTGATGTACCGGTAACAAAGTTGAGATTGGATATATCCCAAATCTAGGTTTGTAATGACATAACCCTATAGATTACCAATCCGCCCTTCAAGAAGCAAGTCCGGAAATATTCATGATTCTATAACAATTCAATTAGCAAGTGATTGCAAGGCTTGTGAAGAATTAGCATGGTTTGAACGAGAGAGACAAAGAAAAAATAGTGAACGAGAGTTGCTATAAAAGGTTAGCGAGGTTTATGTCGCATTTAAAGAGGTGCATCATTCACGAAAACAGTAAGCGAGCATAGCTGCCGCTGAGACTGAGAGATTGCTCTGGCACACCAGATAACAATGACAAAATGTGCACAAACAAGCAAACGGAAATTAAAATGTCACCGCAAAGCCATGTAGAACCAACTCTTTTGGAAACTCTGGCACCTTAACTGGTTCCAAAGGCTACACGAAGCCTCGCCTACCCTTTGCGTACTTTCTATTTTTTTTAAACAAACATGTGATTGTTCTTGGTTTTCAAGGCGTAACCAAACCTTTGCACCTTCAGAATCTGTGGTATTTCACGCTAAGGTAAGGCGGGGTCGGGAAAACTCTGGACTGTTCATGCTCAGGTTGGTGTTTGTAATAGTAGATTTAACCACGGAGGAGGAGAAGCGGCACGCTCTGGTGCACTTGCAGCCGAGTTCAATCTTCCATGTCCTTAAAAGGCAGTAAACGTAGAAACTATTCGCCTTTGATAGTAAGCCACAGTAGATAGATGTGCGCCCTGTGGTTGCGCACGTATTGTCAAGATTACTAGCACCACGACAAATTTGACCTCTTCCGTGGCCGGGGACAATAACAGTGTTTGTGAAATTGACCCAGTGGAAATTTAGACGATAGAATAAGCAAAGGATAGCATGCAAGATGCAATAAAAGTACTATTTTAAGTTTTCGACAGAGCCAAACACATATCACTCGGGGACGTAGTTTAAGAGAGTAAAACCCATGAAGTGCATTTATTAATTAATTTTTTTCGCGGGTGTTGTATATTTCTTCTGTCGTAGGATGTGGGCATTGTATGATTCTGATCCCCTGAGTTCAACATGCACAAAAGAAGAAGAAGAAAAACAAAAACAAGAGAGGCTGAATAAAGGTGCTGATCACGAGATGACCCGTAACAATCAAAACAACAATGTCTTGAGCGCACGCAGAGGCCTGAACCATGTTTGGTTCAACAAAGAGAAAAGAAAAATATTTCTGGTACAGGGTCTATGGTGCTTATTTCCACGTGATTGCAGAAAACTCTCCCCCATGTGATACCACCGGGATTAATAATAATAAAGTAGCACCCCTGCCAAACCTTAGAATTTTAATGACCTAGTGGAGTAAAGCTACTCCAGGTCGGAACAAAAAGTAAAACGACCGGCAGAATTCTGTCACCTGAAAACACGATGAGTAAGCAAAAATGCTTAGAAGAAAGCCATCAATCTGCCATTAATGTTAGCATAACAACTTAAATTTCTCACACAATAAAAGAGAATTATCAGAATAGGGTGTAATTATTGGGGATTGTATTGTTATTGTGCCTTGGAAAAAAACCAAACTAAGATCAGTTTCAATCAGAGTTTATCTAATATTAAGACATTGCATCCAACACATTAACTTATCATTACGCCGACTAAATACTCACGTGCAAAGAATTGACTGGTCTTCACGATCTGGAAAAGAATGAAAAAGTGCAGAAATTAATTATTTAGGTTTCAATATTCAAAACATCCGTTTAATTTACACACATCATTTTTGAAAAAAAAAAAAAAAGAACAAAGCAACAATAACGTGCAGGAAGAAAAAGAAGAAGAAAAATAACAACAAAAGATTTATGGAGCAGGGTAACTGCAAAGTCTCTAGACAAAAAGTTCTCTATTCATTGCCTGACCAAAAGTGACTATGCTTTGCTTGATCAATTCCTTGGAATTTATTATTAAAAAAAAAAGACCAGTGAAAGCTAGAGTATTTATAAGTATTCATATTAACTGGCATCCTTAACATTTTTGTCAATAGAGAGCCTGCCTCTTTCAAGGAGAACAGAGTTGGAAATAAGAGTCTCCGTGGGGAGGGGGGGGGGGCACCGGGGAGGGTGCTTCTAGAAGTAAAAGGCAGTAAAAAGAAGAGATATGTGTATAAGACTTTAACAGGGAATTCGACACGAGTAGACACATGAGTGAGATCTGGATACCAACAACAGGCGCAGGTGAGGTAAATAACCCCACACCTATGTAAAAACTTACGTTTTTACGTCTTAACCATAATGTCCATATATAATAATTATTATGGCAGCTTATCGCATTTTAGACGGGTTTTTTTTTTTTTTGTAAATATCTCATGCAACACTCTTTTTGTGTCGGATAATACCGAAACATTTTGCTAATCAAAAGGAGATGAACAATGGTGACAGAAGGGCATAGCTGCCTGTATGTTTTACTGGTGGTATCTAACTACAGATATCTCTTGACTCAATAATGTATGATTATGTGGGAAAATGACTTGCCTGCGTAATTGCTTGCCACATATGGTGTAAGCAACTGCTTTCAGGAGTGAGAAAGAGAGAGAGAGAGAGAGAGAGAGAGAGAGAGAGAGAGAGAGAGAGAGAGGGAGAGGAGGAAGACAGACAGAGATATAGAGAACATTTTTACCGCAGCTCTCTATCTAAAACTCTAGAATTCTAGGCTAGAATTAAGAAAAATATTTTTTAATACGACCTTTAACCTCGTCGGAATAGAAATAGTAGGGAAGAAAAAGCGACGCAAGCAAACTTTAAGGGACTGACAAAAGAGGAAAGTAGACAAATAAAACTAATGCTATTAAGAGAAACAAGGTTCGCAGCAAAACGCCGAAAAGAGGCTCTAAACTAGACAGCAAAACTTCGCAAGTCTCTCCGTGAGAATAATTATGCCAAAAATGGGTGAAGTAACTGATGTTAAATTGTCTCAATTAAGCCGGCCATGACAAAAAGTACGTGTAGTTTTTTTTTTTTTGGGGGGGGGGTTTCGTTGATGGTCTGAAGCTAGCAGGTCAGTCGTGGGTTTATCCAAAGGGTCTAGGTGTTCCATATTATAAGCTGCACTAGATCTGACGATGAGTGACTGAATGAAGTGAGCAGGTGGGTGGAGAGCTCAAACCTTTTTTTTCTGCTGCGGCTGTTCTGATGACCCGGGGTCAAAGGTCACCGGCCACGACTTGGTAAGGGTGAGTATGTGTATGCGAGTGTGTGGCAGAAGAACATTTAATTGTATCCATCGATACTGAACACGATGTTCTTTGAATTTGCCAAGAGAGACAGACAGACAGGCAGAGAAAGGGGGGGGGGGTTAGAGAATCCTATCTCTATGCTTAATACTGGTTCTTAAATTGCCCGTATACATCCTAGGCCAAAGAAAATAACAAATAAACTGATATATGAGTGTTATATAGATCCAACCCATTAAATGGGGGTTCTTTTCTATTTTTTGCTATTAAGACGTGGACAAATTAGAATTGATAACGCATTTCCAGCGCATGAGCTGGCCCACTCATTGGTTAGTGTCATACTTAAGTTATTTGTACTCAAAAACCGCAAATTGGGTTTATGTTATCGAGGACTAGCTTTATTTACCCGAAACAACGAAACGATAGATTAGTAGAACACTCATACGCCACTCTGGGAGACAAACTGCTTATGAACTACGGTGGCCTCGATCCTGGGCATAATTAATTGAGTTTGATAGACAAAGTTGACAGAACATGCACGGCTGGCGATAGGAACTCATAACAAGAGATTGTAGTGTATACTTTTTTTTATATACATTAAGTATAGGAGGTCTCAACCGTCATGATAAGAGCGCTAATAATAACAACTTAATAATAACAGCCTTTGACATGCACACTTAAAAAAAGACAACTTTTTTTTTAAGCACAGATAACAATGTATGCATCACGCATACCAATCTCTTAAAATGAAAAAAGTCAGAGCCTCAGAAAGCACCGCAGTTTAAGCGTCCTGCGAGCAAATACGTTTTTTTTTTATTATTACTAATACACAGATCTTAATATTTAATATTGTTGAGTCAGCGTTAGTGTAGCGGAAATGAAATACATTAAAAAGTACGCATAGGTCATATAACCAGGTAGATTTCTAAATACAAATATCCCGGAGCAGTTAGTGAACCATTACACGTCTCTCTCTCTCTCTCTCTCTCTCTCTCTCTCTCTCTCTCTCTCTCCTCTCACTTTTTTTAATTAAGAGCGACCTGGCGTGACTTACTTTGTTCAAAACAGTAAATAAATCAATTTAAGAACACACATGCATTAAACAGAAAGGTTCATCGGTAGAGCGATATAATTTTTGATAAAGCTGTTTGGCAGGAAATTGCTTTAAAATTTTCCTGACTTCTCAAACTCAAAAATAAAACTTATCCATCGAAGGAAACGATGGGTAACCGGGGCAGTCGGTCTCGACACACCTCTCACTCTAGTGAGTGTGTAGCCTAGTCAGTCACAAGTGAATGACGAAGTCAGCAGCACGGAGGATGGGCCTGCCAGCCAACCAGAGCCGCTTAACACTGAGCTTTCCAAGTGTGAGATATTTTCATAAAATTGAAACAAACCAAAAAAAAAATGGAACATGGGCCTCCGCGAAAGAGATGTTCTATAAATAGAACAACACGAGTCTCCGCACCTTCTATTTCTGCTTACGAGGAAGAGGTGCGTTAAGAGTACATGCGTATGTTTACAGGAGGATTGCCTGTTTTCATGATGAGCACACAAAAAAAAAGAAAGAGAAGTTGGAGGGGAGGGTCACACCCAACAAGCTCTGTGTGTATCAATATCACCAACTGCGCGTTATTTCTGCTGTCTTATAGTTTTTAAAACCCACTGGCAAATAGCGGTATATATGCATGGCATATTTAATTTTAATTAGACATCATCGTTCGATAAAGTAACGTGCAAATCTATCGTTTACGAGTTGGATTAGTTTTATATTCATCTCGCGGTGAAAGGTTAACGTTAACAAATAGGGCTTTCTCAGGTACGAAAGTCTATATTACATCCTACGTCAGTCTTGGAGTAAAAAATGGGTTTTGGTACAAACTATCCCTCATCTCACACACTACAGACTTTAAGCAGCAACGCGTGAGTATGACGCGAACGTCTGTGGGTCTATTTTTAGAAACTGGTTTCATTATTTTTATAGTTTCTCAATCTGCTTTCCCGATTTTCACGCACGCGTATTGAGACACGGTGCGTGTGCTAAAGGTCTCTATTGCCCCACACAAACGTCCGCGCGTCTACGGTCTTTGTTTAATCACGATTGTTTCTAAGGAGGTTATCTGGTCCAAGGGTGAGTCAGGATTTTTTCTAGTAGTGAGTGATGCTGGCTGCATTAATCATCAAGAGGCGGTCTGGTCTGTCAACGGCCTAGAGTAATACAGATCACGGAGTTTTCACTCTATCGATCCATCTCGCTCGTATTTGCTCTCTCTCTGTCTGTCTGTCTGTCTCTCTCTCTCTCTCTCTCTCTCTCTCTCTCTCTCTCTCTCTCTCTCTCGCTCTCTCTCTCTCTTTCTCTGTTTCTTTCTCTCTCCCCCCCCCTCTCTCTCTTTCAGTATTATTTCAAAAAAGTAAAGCAACATTGTTTATTTGTTCAACAATAAGTTTTGACAGACAGCCAAACGTTACTGGTCGTAAAACAAAACATATCCATAGTTTTGAGATGCTCTCATCCGTCACCTTAGACAGATGTCAATCATACTAAAAGGCGGCGTACCATGGGAAAAATACACGGGAACGACTTTTTTTTCTCTTTTTACCTACATAGGGGACCTCCGCCCCTCCCTCCCAAAAAATTTCACTCAGTCTATATCAAGAACGCGATTGAGGTTAAAAAAAAAAAAAAGAAAAGAAAACAGAGACCCTGATGTAACCCGGGGCTAACTACAGCAGATTGAAGGTAATCAAATTACATTAACAGCAAACAGGCGCAGCCGGCAAGTCACCACAAATTAATGTACTGAACACACTAACTAAAATAATAATAAACAGTCAGAGGCAAACGAGCAGCTGTGACAAGCCCAGTCGGCATACAAGTTGACATGACTGCCAGGTATCATACACTGTAGTTGCTATAACAAGGTGTTGGCAAATATGACAGAAGGGGTCATACGTAGGGAAAGGAAAGGGGGGGGGGTACTAAAACACAACATAACTATTATAAAGACGTTTAATCTATCACGGTAAGTTTCAGTGGGGAAGTTAAAGATAATGACATTATTATTATTAGGTCGACAGTTTATGATCCTTCGATAACAAGAAAGTGAGTTGATGGGACGGACACTCTGACACTGCGATCAGAAGATTACGATTAAGAAGGTCCTTTAAATGATTAATGGATGACTACTACTTCATCTATTTGCGGTCAGCCTGAGGAATGTCAACAATGCATCCTCACACACACACACACGCATGCGTTAAGAAAGAAATTGCAGCCCCGAGTGTGTGCTTCTGTAACACTGTCACAGAGAGGTGTGAGATAAGAGAATGGGTAAGAGAAAGTAAAAAAAAAAAAGGGAGGTGAGGAGGTTAAGGGAGAAAGATCCAAGTCGAGAAGACGACAGCAGGCGCAAAGTATAGCTTATAAGCAACGCAGAGACGTTGAAATAAAGTCTAAATACGGCTATCGTGCCAATCATGCCAGTAACACTATCCAACCCGCCCCGGCTGAGCCTAATAGAATGAAATGGGATGAGGACAGTATTTTGACGATTGAATTTTCTTAATTGCCATAAAAAAATTTTTATGGGATAGAGCATAATTAACAGGTGATGTTTTGACAGTTACCGGTTGTGTGTCTAATGAGGGGAATTTTGTTGTCACGGATATCATTGCAGTAGACAAGCGGATGGCTCAGGCCTAAAGTATCTTAACCCTACACAGATTTTCCAACAAAAAAAAATCGAACCTGGAATCTGTTTGACTGTTGATCGAGGTTAAATGAAAATAATAATATACAGGCACACATGATTGTATTAGTCTTATTAGAGGACCCAGCGAGTTTTGACAACTTGATAGCGCGTTGATCGGGCGCTTAATAAACTTCACACTATTTAATTAAAGCTTTGAAATTCGAATCCTTTCACGTTCATGCATTAAACGTTACAGTAAAGGTGTAAAAACCCCATATGTAGTACTATGTACTGGATTTCACTGTAGACATACCATTAATAACGAAACTGTTATGACGGGGCATCAGATCCTACCAGGTATTGATGACATTTTATTGAAAAAGAGGACGCATGCCAGGAGAAGGGGATGGGGAGTGCAGAGGAGCAGACCGGTGAAGAGATAAATGGAAATGTCGAAAAACAGATCGATAGTAATATCACTATGTGAAAACATTTAGCAAAACAAACGAAAAAGAAGAGTGGAGACTGACTTTCTCATTTTGAGAGCTATGGGAGATAGGGTTCCGGGGAAGGGAAAATAAGTGTACTATCTTAAAACCATAGTGAGCAATGAGCATCGATTTCGAATTAGATAAAAAAAAACCGAAGGCATGGAATGTCCGCGCTGTATACTCAGGCCCTAGGGCAACAGATGCGTGTTCGGCCAGACGATCATAATTATCATCATCTGATATAGTCTCGGCTCCAACACTTGTAATTTCTAGTGAATAATACTACTAATAATTGCACGTAGAGCTACCACCGCCTCCATTACTCCACACAAGGAAGGCATTGCTTGGGCATCTCTGCTGTTGATTAACGCCTTGGACAACAAATTAAATGATAAAACCCTCGATGGCTAAACAATCGCATTCTTCATTGTCATGATACATCTTGTTTGGAAACTTGGCTAACTGATCACATTTAATTTATAAACTACACAAGTTTACTTGAGTATTCTGTAACTTAAAATGAAAACTGCTGCATAAAAGAAGTTTTTAACAGCGCTTGGAAAAACATCTCAAAACATTTTAACTCAATCGTTTCCTCTTACTTAAGCTATTACCACCGTTTGCGACGCACATGTAATGAATAGACGAAACTGGTCGAGAGGATTTAAAACCCACGAAAGATAACGAAGCAGAAAGGGATATTATTGGTGTGTCAAGATTTTTAAATCAGTACAAATTCAAACACAGCACTAAGTTCAGGGAGTTCAGTTCAACCTTGCGAAGAATTTCAGGCTAAGATAACAGTGGCGTACCTAGGAGGTATGACCACCGAACATAAAATCTGTGAGTGGGGGCGGGGACCAATGAGTGGTGGCTAAAGGGGAAATTGTACAGTTCTACAAATGAGAATGGCATGTCTAGCAGCTGGTCGGCGTCAGTTAGTAACGTTCTCTACGTCGCAATGATGCCCTTGTCAGTTCGCGTTAAGTCTTGTCCTCTAGGCCTACTTAGTACGGCGAGGCCACCTGAAGCAGGACTAACAGTCATTATCTAAGGTTTTGTATAGCCGTTTCTTTCACCTTGTGTTTATTTTATTTTCTCCCGGTCGCATTCCATTTCCTTGAAAAATTAACATAGTGAAGAATAGCATCGTACAATATATCATGGGAGTGGAATTGCAAATCGCAATTTTGAAAAAAAATTAATGTTTATCTTCAAATGACATCACGCACCTTTCGTTTATAATTACAGATGCATTTGTATGAGCTTCCAAGCTTGACAACACTATTTTCCAGCAAAATTTGTCATTTATATTTAGCCCCATGACTAGATAAAAAATCATAAAAACTCAAAGTCAAATCGGCGCTTATTACAAGAGAATAATACCAGCAGAAGAAATCAGTCTTATTTTCTTAGCTTGGATTAGGCGTCAGTATCTCGCTTTGCCACTGACCACCGCAAAGAGGTTTGCATTGAACTGAAGAATTGGTACGGTGAGTGCAAGGCTTCGTGTGGGTAAAAATCCTTTAATCCAACAGTGGATAATTGTACCACAATAAAAAAATCTTTTTTATACCCTGCGAAAAAAAAGTCCAGGCAAAGAAATCCCCTGCCTTTTATGTTCACTGAATCCCAGCCGCCCAGTCGGCCCAGAATTTAAAAAAAAAAAAAACAACCAGGAACGAAAAAGAATGGCCGAGGATAAGGCCGGAAAGCGTAACAGCGACCTAGGCTACAGCCCATGCACCTGGTTGAGCATTATTCTCAAAGTAATTGTGTACATTATCTTGGTCCGCTCTTCCCTGCCAGTGGGCAGCGATGAACGCTTCAGCGACCCAGGCAGTTCTTACCTAACACTTTTCGTACCTTCCAAACCGGCTTACAGGGTTTTACAGAGCGATACAGTCACTGCGACACAAACAACAAGCTTTTTGAACCCAACCCCGTAAGACATCAAACCTCGAGACAACGCTGAAGAAAGAAAAAGAAACAACTCGGTATGCTCATTCCGTGTTTAGATTAGCTATAGAAATTGGTTCCTCTTCAATTCGTGGCTTTATGGCTGCATAATCATTGTGGACATTTTTTCCAATACAAGAGTGTAAACGCACTGGTACTATATATGGTACAAAACGTTAGGAAGAGACGCGAATGTCTCAAATTTGGTGCAATCGGCAAAAAAAAAACCACACTGGTATTTGCTTCAATAGTACATATTGTACCGCCCACTGCAACTCTCTATTTACTTATTTTTCCAACAAATTGTATGTTACTCGATCGACACCTACAGATCAGCCACACTGATCGAATTTAAAAAGGTGACAAGGGAAACTCGGGGATATGTCATGATCATTCTGTGCTCTACTGTCATGCCATGGCCACAGAGACAGGCTTCGCTTTACATTATTTTCTACTAAGGTCACGGCACAACATCCCATACTAATACCAACTACAATGGTGTCGAGTGGGTTTTAAGTGGCATGAGCCAACATGAAAGGCTTTGAGCCCATCTGTGCGTTGAACAACTCAAAGATAACAAAAAATAATGATAAAAAATAAAAGCTATTTTGCACTCTTGTATCTTATTATCTTTACCACTCTTCACAAGAAGAAGAACAGTGCGATTAACATAAAGGTCATACTACAAACCTTATTCCCTTGCTAACATTTATGGCCTCGAAAGACAAAAGCAATGATCATGACTGTCAAAAAAATAATTTAAACTAAAGCTTTCTTGAACTTTTCACCACAGCTATCAAGCCGGGGTATTCTTCACGATCGTTGCTCCGTGGTTAATCACGAGAACACGCAATGTATCATTTTGTTTTTAATTAAATCTAAAGGTCTATCTCATTGGTAGCAGTTTCCGGAAAACCTTAAAAACAGAGACGGAGAGAAACACAGGGATCCTACTTATTGAGGATATAGCACTCTATGTCTCTTGACATGGGTTCTGTGCTTGGTCAAACCTAGCATACCATTGCTAAATGCCTAGTTTTATAGGTTTACTGTTTAGTACTGCGCTTGGTATGAACATCGAGTTGTAATTGCCCTGGGAAAGCGGTTTATCTACCCCTCTCTCATCCACCCACCTGTAAAATGGGTACCATGCTATGGACAGTGGTACTTAATTTTTGTGTAGTTCCCGTGTTTGAACACCTACCCTTAATGGGCAGCTATGAGACACGTATCCTTACGTAGGTTAAGCACTGTATAAAAAATCATTTATTTATTCAAAATATTTACGCTTTAATCACTAATTTATAAACTTTAATTTTTTTCTTCCTACAACAAACCCAGTAACTAAACCTCCAAGAAGAGGTGTATGTGATGAAGGAAAGTTACTTTTTAAAATTAGAGATAAGGCTGTTTTTGGTACAAAGTGATGACTCTTGAGCTCAAGCTGATGACTAATACATTCAGACTCATCTTAGAACTATCACAACAATAACAATGCCATAAACGTTACACTGTAACCAAATGTTATTTTGTCAACTACTGGTTTGTTTTATCCTGTTCAGCATAGGGGTAGTTAGATGTAGTGGTTTTATTATCATTTTACACTACCAAGCCATAGCTAGCATGTTTAAAAAGCTTCTGGGCTTCTGACAATTAAAGTTTCTTTCATATACACTACAGGTTACATGAAATGAGAAAACAAAGGGCATGACACATAATTATATATTTTGCCCATTGACATGATAGCCTGAGTGCGCGCACTTAAAAAAATAAACCAAAAGTGCATTAAAAATACTGTCCAGGAGAAAAGAGCCAGTTTGAAGCCCTCTATTGACATGGAAAGCCGAGGAAAAGAAGCATTCTCACAACAGACATTTATAATGGTGAAGGAAGGATTAAGACAGTATAACTTAACTAACCAGTTTAAATTGCTTTTAAAAAGCTTTAACATTTAACTGAAACACTTTAATTCTTTTTTCTTACTTACAGAGCAAAGATCTTTTCCTCCTCATACTCGTAATTCAGTATTCACAATTTATAACACCAAGACTGAGAGTAGGAGTCAGTGATGATGAGGTTTTAAAACAAATTGAAGAGACAAAAACAATCTTTTCCCTTGTTAATTCTTTGATCCAATTTCACTCATTACTTGGTAGCGCTGATAAGTTTCCTTTAAAGGCAAAGATGATCATAAGTGGTAACAGCTAAGCCCCAATGAAATCAATCAATAATAGTTTAGCTAGAAGTAACTAGAGGACTTCACTTTTGCTCCCTCATCAAGTCAATTAAAAGGCTATTTAAAAAGGAAGGTGTAAGTTCAAATTTCTTTAATTTTCAAAAAGATGACAGATAAATTCACTGAAAGAACAATAACTATACCTCTTAAAAACCCCTAGGAGAATACCAACGTTAGGATACTTTGAACCTGTAGTTCAACAAGGGCTGTCGTAAAACAATAAACTAGAATGTCGTCTGATTTCCTTTTTCAAAGACAGAGCTGCTTCGAATAGAACCATGCTAATAATGACAAGCTGAGGAGGAACCTATAGGGATTTTTTCGATATTTACTGAATTTAACTTTTTTCTCAATGGTTGTATGATCTTGGGCTATATAATAATAAATAAACATTTTGATCTTCACACAGAGCAGTCCATTTAAGTCAAAGTCCTTGGGAACAGCAAATTCAGTCCAAAATATCAGAGCTCCAAGTTTTAAAAAGGAAACTTGATAAAGAAAAACACTACCAGTTGCCATCCTAAAATAGATTTCAGTTATCAGAGTTCGAGTTAAATAGACTCCACTGTAATTTACCCCTCAGTTATAGTCAGATCTAGGACTCAAATATGACCCTGATATTAAGTACCTGTAAGTAACAAGGTAACTTAGAAAGGAAACTCCTAGAAGTATGTGTTAGATATTCTTACTGACTTATCTTTCATAAGACTCACCTTGGAGCATACTCCTGTAAGCTGTATCAGCAATGGCAAAAACATGGGGTGGGACCTCATGACGCTTTTTCCCCTTGTACAGTTCAATTACTTTCTCCGTGTAGATGGGCAGGCGCTTGTAAGGGTTAACAACCACGCAGAATAATCCAGAGTATGTCTGCAGGGAGAAAAAAAAGTTAATGTATACTAATATAATAATAAAGTCTTATTTCAAGGTTTTGAATAACATTAACAATCAATCATGCTCTAACAGTTTGTATTATTTTTTAAATTCTTCTAATATATGCGGTGTAAATGATTCATTTTGAAAAAAAAAACTATTTGTCTTGCAGTTGAGTACACTTGAAATTCTAAGCCTATAGTATAGATGCTTTGAGTAAAATGAGTGCTAGCATTACAAAATATGAGTGAAATTTTATAGCTTAATGATAGAATTAGAAATTTATAAATTTACTAAATCGATCACGAAAAAAAAGGAATAAAATCTACTTAAAATTAAATAATGTCTAACCTGACTCTATGAGAGGCTTTTTTACTGTTTCTTTTTCCCAATTTTTTTACGATTGTAGTCCACAAACAGAAAAACCTTTCATATTTTATAATTCTAAGAACGTTGTATATAATCTCATAACAAGAGAAAATCTATGCAGTGACAATAACATGTGAATAGTATTGTTACCACTGTCATGATTTATAAATTTATAATAACTTCTGTGCATTTTTAAATTAATCCTAATAAGTTACATTTAGATTGCAGTTCCAGTAAGTTGAATAACTTATAATTTTTATATTAAAAAGTTAAAGTATTCCTTTCAATAGATTCTAATCTTTGAGGTAAGAATCCTTAATTTGTACTTTATTCTCCTTTTTTATACCCCATGTTTTCCGACTAGAGAATAATAATATTCTCAGCTTCAAAAGGAAGCAGTTATCAGAAAAATGGAGGTAATGTCATTAAATTGAAAGCTTAATAACTTTGCGGCTTATTAAAAGTTCAACTGAAAGGATTTCCACACAGGGGTGTCACCATCACTTTCAAAGTTCAACAAATTCTGTCTAATTTAGAAATACAGGCCCCTATGCAATACGATGCATTTTTATTTTTAATTATAAAAAACATTACTCATTTACTGACAAAATGAAGGGTAATGAAAGTAATGAAAAGTAATGTTTAAATATCTAGTGTCACCCCAGTGAGGAAATACTGCCGTCTATAAGTATAAAACCATGTGCATATAATATATCTCAGTCAATTTATTCACAAACCGGCTTTAATTTTAAACATAACTTTCAGAACAAAATTGTATTTACTGAAAACGTTCTTATTTTACAGCTAGCTCATCGAAAAATTCCAGAATTTTATTATAGTAATGTAAAAAATTTGGAACCAGCCACCAGAATGCTGAGCAAAAAATATCATCTAGCCATTCTGGCCATGCGCCACCATGGTCTCATAGATGGGTGCTGGTTTAGTGATTAGTTTTGAGGCACCATTCATGATTTAGCCTTGGCAAGAACTGAAGAGAAAAGGAACAGTCTTACTTAGCAGTTGTTACATCAGGATTTCCACACCGGTATACATTCCACTATTTATTTCAATTTGAAATTATCCTTCCTTACCCTTCATTTTTTCGGAAAATTTAGTAGCTATAGTTTACTGTAACACATCTCACTGTGCAGAACAGGGGACCCTTTTCAGTTTTCTAAAAATCAAGACAGAATTTATTATCATGAAGTTTGGTCTTGGGCTTTTAGCATGGCACCCCTGCTGAGTGAAAATCCAATCTTACCTATGCTGTCAAATTAAGCCTAGATCTATTTATAAATTAATTCCTGGTCTTTGAGTCTTTCCAATTTGTTTTTGCCTTCATTTTGTTGTCAAGGCTAAAAGGACGGGACCATGAAATAAACAAGTGCCAGTTTGTTTTGCTCACTTCCTTGTTTGGAAGTTTACAATGGTCAGTCGTGTAGATTTGACCAATACTTACATAAATTAGACCAGAGTAGTATCTGTCCTTCAGATTATGTAGAACTGATGCTTCATTTAGACAAGTCAACTCGGCCATATCCTCAACCTTGTTGAACTTTGGTGGGTTCATTTTTTGGATGTCATCTCTATGTACCACAATTTTCCTGCCGGTTTCGTCGACGACACATTCTACTTGATCGCCTTTTTCCCCTCGCATACTGGCAGCAACAAATCCATGCGAATCGTCTGGAACCCATACTAATTTTTTCGAAGCCCATTCTGCCTGAACAGATGGATCATTGATGAGTGAACGATCTATAGCAAGATAGCTCAACTCTGTGGCACTAAGCCCAGAGGCACCCTCGAAATCCGCCATCTTGTTTTGAATATTACTTTTTCCGGGATAGCAGACTCGGTACAAGCAATGTCTAAAATAGTCTAGAGTAAAGTTGGCTAGATTTAAATCTAGATCTGATCTTTAATTTGCACAAGAGAGAGGGTAACACACAAAAATTAATGCTGGTTAGGTTTTACTCTAGAAACGAAATCATCACGCGAAATCCATTTCAAACTGTCGGATACTGACTGCTAAGTGCGAAGATGCCTATGTGAGGAGGAAGTCCCATTTGGACCGACAGAAGCACTGACAAAATGCGAGTAGTGGCTGCTGCGGGTCACGTGAACGGCGAAGCATTTGGCACGCCCTTTTCGTTTGACAGGCAGGGCACACACTGTCAGCGCGGGATATACGTTTTACTGTTTCGTGTAGCTTAGAAAATATTGATTTAATTTCATGTTATTGTTTAAAACAAATTGATGTTATTTATCAAGCCAATGAAAAAAATATGAATCAAAGATAATTCATACATATTCCATAGTCTGTTTTTTGTTTACAAATTTAAAATGAGAAAATAAATCGGCGACTTCCTTGATTCAGGCGTGAGTCATTCACTTTCGTTTCCGGAAGCATTTTTTTTTACCTTTGTTTTCTTTTCACAGTTATAAAGGCATGACAATCCTATGATAAGCGCTGCCTATACTTATGTTTTGACTTAGTTCTAGATCATCCTTTTTACTTTAAGGTGTTTAGATTTCACAAAATAACTTATAACATTTTACTCTAGGCCTAGATCTAGTTCCATTATCACTATCTGATTAGAGTGAGTAATTGCGTCATTTTTGAAGTTCACAAAAGTGCGTAAGGGGAAATTCCGTTTTTTTTTCCCTTACGAAATAGCCATGTTTGAAATGATTGTTTTGTGAAAACTAGAAGAAAAACTAGTAAAGCTTATCAACTGGCACATTCGTTAAACTTTTTGTCTTGTGGATTCAATCTGTGCATAATTTTATTTCTTTCAACCACCACAAATTTCGCCCGCCATCTCTAGTACCGGTATTACATGATTGTATTATAGGCTAGCCTATCTCTTAAACTCTCAACTTTTTAAAATTGAACAGGAGTCGCAGTAGAGCTGTGTAGATAAACAAGTCAAT
>BMAT01011507.1:514406-525576 GCA_019649035.1 Elysia marginata | reverse complement strand
CATTTTGTAAACAGACTTCCTTCATTTCGTTACTTTTACTGGCGCGTAGGTATGGAAGTCTTTCCTGCATAACTAAAATAAGGCAGTGCACTAAACTTGGTAATCACGACAAATCCTCCCCTAAGAGTTGAAAAATGTGTAAGCCTACAAATTGTACGATGCGACTTGAATTTTTCAATAAAGTTTAGGTAGGCGATATGGAACCCTATAACACCTAATGACCTATGTAGGCCTGCTACTAGTATTATATTGATCCAATGTGTAATAGAATTCCTTATTCTAAAATAAGTACTACAAAAAACATCATATAACTTTTATACCTAAAAAACAATAACTATTCTTCTATAAATCTTAGGGCCTACGACACCTATATAGGCCTAAACTGTGAACCTGTTAAAAATAATGATATCCAAAGACAATTACCCTAAACAATTAATAGTACAGGATAGTAACGATACCAATCAAATGAAACTTGAAAGTACTTGAATATTATGCATGCTCTGCTTACAAGTAACAACTGCGGTCCCTGGAGACTTTGCCAAGTCCATAGAAATATATTGATATTGACTATTTTAATAGCTTCATTCTAAAAACCACTCTCTGAAAAAAATGAATGTATTGATATTCTGGGACTGCAGTCGTTTAAGAGTGCCTTGCTGGTTAGGCTTACATTAGTTACAAGTTACTGCCCATGATTAGATCTGAGACTTAGAAGGCTGAGGCAAACTAGAGCTAGACCTAGATCTAGTAATCACGGTAGTATTATCGAAGTACCGTATTCAAGGACCTACAATACACTTTTACCACATTTTGTTCATCAGATTTAGATCTATAAAAATTTTAATCTGTAATGTATCTAAGCCTGCAGCACCTTTTGAGCTTTTCAAGCCGAAAACCAGTCATCGAGACTCAGATTACTGTTGTTGACTTGTTACTTTCGGTTTCAGGCCTACACCATTTCGGAAGTAGGAGATTCTTAGTTCTTACAATGCGCAACTCGATCAGAGTTGTTCGCCTTCTATTCGTTGCGAATGGCCTATGGTGAAATCGGTCTTGTCCACTTACCGGGGAAAGAGAACAATTCTAACATCTTTCAGCAGCTCCTGATACCTTTTATCATTAAATTATACTTACAACTCACTCAAATGTCTCATACGGTATTGACGGAAACGCTCGCAAATGGCTTCATTTGCAAAATTCCCAAGAGAAAAACATGCGGCATTATTTAAAAAGTTTTTTTTTTAAATGTTTTTCCTTCTCCAGTCATTTGATATCTCCTAAAGTCGTTGCTTCGCAAAACCTGCTTTGAAACAAACTCCTATTACATGCTGATCGTCCTGTGTCTGTCATTGCGCAAAACGTATTCCAACTGGTCCGGAAAAAGAAAGTTACAGTCGGGTCGTTTTCGGGTTGTTTTAGAAGAGACTGTTTTTTCTTGTTAATTATTTGTTTCAAGTTCATGCTCTATTTCTCAAGTGGACTAGGCTCATTTTCGGTCGTTCCATTTCTGTCTCAATGAAACACTGCCTAAAGGCTTCCACCCAGTTGCTTGGCTTACATTTCATTCCGTCTTATGACATTTTTTATACGCTCACGACAATGAAGGTGTGACTATGTGCACGCCGAGTGGGACCATTGCTTTGTCATGAGAGGGGTGTAAATTTAGCTTTGCAGTTAGGTAAGGCAAGCGGGCAAAACCCTATTTCCGTGTTCTTTGTGGATCCATTCCTTTCTCACTTGTTCAGTACATCTAAGCTCAAGATCAAAATGTATTGCAAAATTAAAGAAACAGAAAGATTTATCGTAGCCTAAAACGAGATGTTATTACGGTTCTACTTGTTTAGCACACAATAAAATAGCATATGAATTGTAATTACATCGAAAAAGTCTCATCTCATGCTTACCGGTACAGTTATGAAAACCCACAATGGGGGATGGTACAAGTTTGGGTTGCCACTTGTCTTGCAGGTGGTCTATAAAACCTTTAACGGAATTTTTGGTTAAAAATATATAAAAATTTATGTTTCTAAAATCTAACGTGATTTTGCCGCTGGTTATAAACCTGTACTCAGAATCAAGATTGAGTGAAAAAATACGGCCTGAAAAAATCTTCTGACTGAGCAAATGACTCATGACGATTCAAAACTAGGCGCAGCGCTCTGATGTCTCTCACCAACTTTTGTACAAAAAGAGATGGGGCGTATCGGATGAATGTGAGAAGAAGAGGAGTAAGAGTTTGAATGAAAGAATAAGAAATTTGTTCACAGTATAAATACATTATTGCTAATGACAAGATTTTGAAGCTGAATATGCCCATATGTTGTTATTTCTAAATTGATTATGATCACGTCTGTTAAACAAATTTCTTGAAAAAAGATGAATAAAGCATTATTATTATTATTATTATTATTATTGTTCTCACTGGGCGCGCACATAAGATACGTACAGTAAATTTGTTGTTTCGCCAGAACCACGAAGAGAACGCATAATGAAAGCAAGGCCCCGTTGCTTACAGAAATAAAATATACTCCAGTTTTGAAATACCTCCATGGGACAAAGACACTCTTCAGCGGCTAAACGAAGAAAAAACACGGGCAAGTTGAAGATCTTGGAAACATGGCGTACATATTGAGATCTGCGGCTCTAAAGGTGTTACATATGACTTTATTTTCTATTATTTTGGAAGACTGTCTTGCTTTTAAAGTATTAAGTAAATTAAATGTTTCAAGCATTAGACGGAAAACTAAATGAGATCATGAGAACCACCTATTTTCTATTTTATCGCTTCTTTCTTCCTGTGTTTACGTGAAGGTCACACAAAAACACTGACAGTGAAGACTCACACTACAGCTTTCTATTTCTAGCTCTTAGTCCTCTAGATCTCTAGATCTGATTTGATCTAATTCTAAATATAAAGATCTGTATCTAGAAAAAGTGAAGTTTCTAGATCTAAATATAGATAGGCCTATCCAGAGTCAAGCAAAAAGTCCCAACTTACATTGTTGACTTGGAGTTTTGGACGTCTTGGTGCTCTTTCGTTTGTTCCCACCCCAATACTTTGTGAAATTAGGGGTATTGTTTTAAAGGGTACCACTAGCTGGAGATTCTATAATTTTTAATTTTTAAAGGCTGACTAAAAGTTAAATAAGTTAAGCATTAGATGTAGGTTCTAGATTACGCAACTCAAACTCAAAGTTATAGGTTTAAAAAGTATCAAATATTTTGAGTTATACATAGGTGCCACTTTTCCGCTAAGTAGCGGAAATTCCGCTATGTTCCGACCTTTCCGATTTTTTCCGCTATCTACAACTGTCATTCAATGTTCAAGCAGATTTCCGCTATGACCGATACAAATTTGAGGACATGCACATGACAGGTCACTGTCTAAGTATTTCTTTTCTGCTCTGTTATAGTATATAAAATAGGATCAAACGTCGGGAGTAAACTGCGGCAACCCAACTTTTTTTCGCTAAAGCCTAGGATACCCGGCATAACAATCAGATCTGCGAAGTAAAAAAAAAATAGCGGAAGCGGGCCTAGTTGGGAATTGCTAGAACCAGAGACTGGCTGAGATTGTAAAATGGACATGCGCGGGTTAATCGTAGAAGATCATCAGAAAGGGGAAAGTTCTCGTTTAAAAGCAAAAGCAATCTTAACTTCGTAATCTCAGTCTACCGATAGGCAAGCAGTTTGCAAACTTATACTCGATCAACCTTTAACAGCACTAGCGCATAGCACAGCATAGTGAGAAGAAGGTTCTACAGCATTGTTGTACAGTGTACTAGCCAAGCAAGGCAGATGAACTAAATGAAGATTAGCTACCTAGTACTGCTATTCTATGTCATATCATAATAATTTCATCGGACCAAAAATTTCCACAAGTAAGAATAAGATCTAACATTATGTTAACTAGTCTTAGATTTGTATTTTTTTCCCGAGGGATGCAAATTTATTTTAGGCATAATTGCCGACGGAAACTATATGTATATGGGTGTGAACTGAAAGCCTTAACATCTAGAAATCTGTATCTGTTAAGTACAATGGAAAATGGAATAGAGGTCTTAATAGACCGGTAATGTGGATTTTTAGTCTTTTACACCTAGTCTACTGCAAATACCTAATGGACATGTACTTAGCTTTTTGTTTTAACCTCTATCATCTTGTATAGAATAAATTCGTCTAACAATGAGAAATTTTAAAGGAAGGTTATAGGGTGCATTGAACGCCACTACCTAAATTTAGATCTCAGCCCAGATTGTTTTAAAAAATAACAAACAATTATAAAAAATGGCAGGAGAGACTTCTTTCATGAAAGGAATCAGGTTTTAATGAATGCTTAAATATTGAGATATGTTAGGGCTGCATAGGTTATTAGCATCAGGGCCTTTCATTTCTATGGAAAACACATGTACTGATGTAGGCCTAATGTATTCCAATCAAAATAAACGTATTAGTGCTAGCAAAGTGTCTAAATAGGAAATAAATTTTGAGGGATGAAACTAATTCCCTGTGATGAGGCTTTATAAAGTTATATTCAAACATGAAATAAGAAGTAAATTGCTGCCTAAATACTCTAAAATGGCTTCTTTTGTGGGATAATTTTCAAAAATTTTGTGGGGGAGCATGCCCCCTGACCCCCCTAGAAAAGATCCCGCCTTCGGCAGTCGCAGTCTGTTACAATTACAGAACGCCAGTAAAGTTCCTCCTTTCTGAAAATTATCAAGTGCCACCTATAGTTGGACTGCCGGGTTTATAAGAGCTAAAGCAACAAGGGTGGGAACAAACGAAAAAGCCCATGTTGACTTTTCAACTGGAGTCTCCACTTCGGAGTCAAACCTATTGCTTAACTTTTTGTCTACGAGTCCACAAGTGGTGTGTCTATGTAGCAGTAAATTGGTACGTAACGGTAAGGTAAGCCTAAGTGGATTGAGTGACATATATAATTTATCAATTCATCATCGTAAATTAAGTTTTCCTGGGGGAATTTATCCAGATTCTACATGAAGTTACCGCACAAATAAATTTGTAAAGTAGCCTACTCTAGTGCGAGATCTACATTCACCCACCACGCATGAACTCGCTTAAAAACTTAAGGGATAATCCTGGCATTGGCCCGCAGGCAAGACCGATGAAAGGAAGGGTATAATAACCCATTTTTTAACGTTAGCGGGCCAGTCTCAGGATTAAGCCAAACTTAAATTTTCCTATTGACCACACATTGTATATTCCCGTAAAAGATAATCCTGGCCAAACATTAAAACATTAAGGAGACTTAGACTAAGACTGAGTTAAAATAAAAATCTTGTACAAAGTCAAATTACGTATCTTGTTTGTCTAGTTCAAGTTATAATAATGGCCAAACATGAAGGCTGGACTTGAATGCCAGCAATATCCAGACTCTGCCTCATTATTGAACATTTCATGTTGAACAAAACAATTGGAGGAAAATTACTCCTTAGATTTATTTTTTTAATCAGTCGGACAGTGCCTTGAGATTCTGTGATGGTCATCATCCTTATTGTCAGGAGGATGAAAACTTGAACCCATGGCTCTTATAATCTCCTGCATTGTGGCACTTTAGATCCATAGGTATTATTATTTTAGGAGTACTCCAAAATATTGCTACGGATAGTAATGCTGAGGGTAAGGAATAAAATAAAACCACAAATAGCAGAAGAACAATGTGGATTTATAGAGGGAAAAGGAACATCAAATGCCATTTACAATCTTCGAGTCTTAATTGAACGTGCTCTAGAAGTTCAAAAAGATGTATATCTTTGTTTCATTGATTACACTAAAGCTTTTGATAGAGTACACCACGACGAGATAATTATGCAACTTGAGCAGTTAAACATTGACGGAAAAGACTTCAGGATCATAAAAAACATATACTGGGAACAAACAGCAGCAATGAGAGTTGGAAATGAAACAAGCTCATTTCAGTACATTAAAAGGGGTGTAAGACAAGGCTGTGTCCTTTCTCCAGATTTATTGTCTCTTTACAGTGAGATAATCATGCAAAACCTAGAGAACTGTCCAGGAATTAAGGTGGGAGGATATAACGTCAACAACATAAGATATGCTGATGATACAGTATTAATTGCAGAAAACAAAGATGACTTGCAAAAGCTCCTTAACATTGTGGAAGAGGAGAGCAGGAAAAAAGGACTAGAACTGAACAGTAAAAAGACAGAAGTGATTGTAATCAGTCGGAAACAAGAACCCCCAAAATGTGACATATTCATCAATGATGCTAAACTTAAACAGCAGGATAAATTTAAATACTTGGGAACAATAATAACAAGCGACGGTAGAAACAACAATGAAATAGCAGCTAGAATTGCACATGCAAAGACCAGCTTTCAGAAGATGAGAGCAGTCCTAACAAATAAACATATTTCTATCCAAACAAGGAAAAGAGTCCTCCAATGCTACATAGAACCAATTCTTTTGTATGGATGCGAAGCATGGACCATATCAAAACAAATGGAAGCAAAACTTGAGGCAACAGAAATGTGGTTTCTTAGACGAATGCTCCGAATTTCTTGGACAGAGAGAAAGTCAAACGAGACTGTATTAATTGAAGCTAATTCAAGAGGATCACTTATCAAGACCATAAGAAAACGTCAAGCCACTTTTCTAGGCCATGTCGTGCGGAGAGAAAAATTAGAACATCTCATAACAACAGGAAAGCTTGATGGAAAAAGAGGCAGGGGAAAACAAAGGGAAAAAATGATGGATGGACTAAAGCGCTGGCTGGGATCTGGAAGTTCAACAGAGACAATGACAGCTATGGGACATCGGGAGTTATGGAGAAACATGATCGCCGACGCTTCAAAGCATGGCACTGGATGATGATGACTCCAACTTTGTATTATAATTAATAATTACTCTTGATACATCAAGGATGTCAATCTTTCAGATGATTTCAGCCTTTTGCCCCTCAAATTTGGCATTTCAGCTCAAATTTTCTCTCAATATGATTTAAATAAGAAGAAAGAAATCAATCAGTGATTCAATATCTGCTTGCAAGACAGCAATTAACCTTTTGCAGTATTTACCTTAATGAAAAGCACAACTCCTGCTCCTACAACAAGCCTTTGTTTTAGAGAGTTGCCCTTGCCTTAAGTTACTCTTTAGTTTTATTGATTACAAAGCACTGACTAAGAGGCTCACTGTGTGTGTTCAGCTTTTTTATTTCATCGGCCATTTAATTGAGTATTGACAACCCCGATATTTTACTATTTGGTGTATTATGCTGAACTTAAATCCTAAAGTCTTAAGTTAAATAATTGTTTCAAGTTGATAGCTTTAATGATATTACTTAGCTGTTACTGTTAGTGTTGAAAACAAAATAAAGTTGTTTGTAATAGCTATTATAATATATATCTCATAATCTCTTCTTTAACTTAGGAATTAGAGGATGAACCTTTAGACATCATGCCTTCATTTCGTCTAAATGTTTGAGCATTGTAAATTTAGTATTATTTACCGATCCATGATATCTATTTTATGCTTTGGTCTATGCCACCATCATTTTCAATTTTGCTTGTCTCCATCTGTTTCAGATGGTGTTTAATCTTTGTTCTCAGACTTTTAGTTTGTAACCATATTAATTTCATATCTTCTGCACTGGACATTATTGCAGAATAAAAAAAAAGGAAATTGGTTACAAAAACTGTTTCCACCTCAGTATATTGTGAAAACTGAAACCACAACAGAAGAAATTAGTATCTTAGGCCTAAAACTGTTTTTCTTCTCACTGAACAATCTAAAGCCAGGTTGTTCTATCCTGACATTAAAATTATAAAAAGGTTTCACTTATGAGGCCTGATATATTGCGATCTCTAGCTAGAGCTGCTCACATTGAGTCACCCTAGTTTTGAGTTCTAGAGCTCTTATTATGAAAATTTTGGTTACAAACCATAATTTCCATTTGCTTTGATTTTGAAATGAAATCTCATGTTACAGAAATTTTAAAGTTAAAATTTGTTTTCAATTTCCCATCCTCAAAAGATACACAATACAAGTGTCATCTAAGAGAAAGCTCATAGCTCAAGGTAACAATTTTGACATATAGTATGCTTGATTGACCAGGTGGCCTCACAAGTTGTATTTGTGGACTTTTGTAAGTGACCTTGAAAAACACATTGACATTGACAAATGTAGCTGCTATGCCTTTTTCATTTTTCCATCCTAGCTGATTTTAAAATTTTCCATCGTAGCTGATTTTTTAAATTTTAACCATAAAACTTTTTATTGATAGTAAAAACCGTTTTTCATAATGTGTGCTTTAAGATTGGGACTGGGGAGTTTTGTCTAAGGGACTGAAAAGGGACTGGACCAAATTTATTTGCATTTTGCCTGGACTTGTCACGAGTGATTGATTAATAGTCCTGTAATTATTTTGTTTGTCTTTCAGAGTCTTCACTCTTTAAGTGATGGGTCTGCAAGATTCTTTCATCCAACAGCCTTTGTGGCATCAAAAACGGTAAGTTTTGCTATTGTTTGGGCTTTTATTTCCATTCCTTTTTTCATCATGTTTGAAATTCTTTAATATTATATAATGTTTTCAAATTCCCTTGTTAAATACAATAAACAATTCATGCTCTAGGCCAGTTTCTTGTTGTCAACTTATCTGGTGGATATTTAAAGATCTCTGTTAAACTGATCAATTATGATTATCGTAAACGGATAAACTACTGATATTTTGCACAGTATCTCAAAGGTAGATATTATTTATCTTTCATAAGGCCAAAATAAGGACTTTGTCAATTTTGAAAGAAAAGCCTATCCCACCACACATTGGTTTAGTGCTAAAATCCACATCTTATAGTTTAGAATGGTGGCACTGGATAAGAAAAAGTCGCAAAAATAAGGTTGTGTGACAGGGATGTAAATCTTTCAGATTTAATCTAATTTTGATATTCTTTTCTCTAGGGTTTTTTTTTTGTCACTGTGACTGTTATGCATGTAGAAGCTTTGAGCTGAAATACAGTGTTCATACTGTATTAATAACATTCATTACTTTTTGTTTTAAAGGCAGCTGGCAGTTTTAAAAAAGTTTTGAGTAATGAGTCTTCTAAAGTAAGAGCTCAGTTATAATAATTATCATTTTGACATTTTATTGATCACCTTATGAATGCTAGTGCTAAATTTTACTAATTTAGCTCACAAACCATGTTATCTTCAAAAACTATCTGGAGATTGTAAGCCCAGCATATAAAATTACAAAATTTTGAGTCAAATAATTGATAATATAGTAATTAAGGTGCTTATCTTCATTGAATTCTTAAGAAATGAAAAGTATAAAAATGTTTTTCTGTTGCCAATAACAATAAATCTTGTTCTTATTCTCATTAGGCCCCCATGAGCCGATATGAACCTGATAAGGTTATCGATTACGACAAGATGGAGTACAATGTCAAAATTGTGAAAGACAGGTAAGTGGTTCCTCAACCCCCACTCTCCGTTCTATATAATCCTATCTGCAGGAATGCCCCTTTTCAGGTTTTAACCTTTCAGGTTACTTCGGCCGCTTCAGTTTCGTTTTAACATTATATTATGGTGTCCTGTATTTCAGTTTGAGTCGATTTTGTATGAAGGCCTGAAGGCAGAAAAAAAAGTTTAGGGTTTTTTTTTATGTCTTGAAGACATCTCTGCGATCTGATCCTAGTATGAAATTGACTAGACTGACTCATCAGACATGGTTTTGAAATTTTATGTCCAGATCAAAGTAGATAAGTTTTTGGAATATGATTGGATAAAGCTTCAATTTAAATTCAGTTAATTAATGGAATGTAATTATTAACTTGATGATACTGGTGTATGTGAATGGTTACAAGTCTAAATTGTTATTTTTTTCCTACAGGTTGAACAGACCATTAACTTTGTCAGAAAAAATTTTGTACGGGCACTTGGATGATCCCAAAAATCAGGTCAGTGTTCGGAGATTTCAACAATATGGAATGAGTGCTATAGCTTTGTTTTCATTTGCAGAGCGTGCACAAAAATTTTCTAACCTACATAACATTGATTTATAGCGCTCATTTTGAATAGTTTTATTATTAATCTCTCTCCTTAAAAAATGTAAGGTAAAGTAAAGCTAAAGAATTCAATTTTCAAAAGATTTTTTTAGGATGCATTATCTTGAACTATATATAAGAAGGATATGTTTATGACAGTTGGCGTGCAAAGTATAAAGGAATCTCAACCAAGATCAATAGGGTAGTTGACAATATGACATCTGTTTTATATTTATTACAGGATATACAAAGAGGAGAGAGTTACCTGAAACTCAGACCTGACCGAGTTGCCATGCAAGATGCAACAGCACAGGTATTTCACTTGTTGTGTCATATTTTTTTTCCTGCATTTTGAAACCTTTGTTTCCTTTATTTTCTGCTTGCAGAGACATAAATCAATAGCCCTATTGGGTCCTTTCTCTTGAACTTTCTTTTCATTTGTTATTGTATTAACATATGAGAAATAAAAAAAAAAGTTATTTTTAAAGGAATATAATCCTAATTGATTTTTGAAAAATAATCTAAATCCAAGTGAACAAATCATTGATTATTGTGTCAATTTTAAAACATTGGTTTTTTTTTGTTTTTTTTAAAATAATCTTTACCAATTAATTTTCTAAAAATTTTTTTTTATTTCAATCATGTGTCTGAATCAGATGGCCATGCTTCAGTTCATTTCGAGTGGTCTTCCTAAAGTAGCAGTCCCATCCACTATTCATTGTGATCACCTTATTGAAGCACAAGTGGGAGGAGAGCAGGATTTGAAACGAGCCAAAGTTTGTATTTTTAGCCTCCAATATGGTGATGTTCTTCATATTAATAGATTTTTAGGTTGGGTATCAAAGATAATTAATTTTTTTCTTACACTGCAGAGAGCCTTTGTTTCTTGTTATATTGGTCAGCGGCAGGGAATGCTGCATGTCTGTTGCAGTATTTTTACAACATCAGCGCAGAATTTTTCCCTGCATTACCTTTTAGCTTGACCTATATCAAAGCATATATTCAAATGCTGTGCAACCAACAGGTGTGGAAAGCAGAAGTTAGTCTTTCCATGTATATGGTGGCATACATTATTAATTTTTCCAAGAGCTTTATAAAATATTAAATAATCTGAGCAAAATACATTTAATTACAGATGCATCTAA